>JZKD02S0772119.1:188759-202427 GCA_000966675.3 Picea glauca
AACACATCTAAAAGGTAGATCAGCAAAGTGTTTGACGAAATACCTCACTTAGAAAAAGTTTTAAAATGACACCAAAACAGTGATGATCCTTGCATAATGGCTTGGGATCATTACAATCCCTTACCCATGTTTGTTTCCACCCACGAGCCTCTGTCGGCGGAACTTTCGCCCAAAACTTTCATCGATGAACGCTGTAAAAACTTGAGGACTATAGGTGTCGAAGGAAGTGACCTTGTGTTGGATGGTATGCTAACCTCTTTGGTCCCACCCATTAGGGAGGTCTCTGGGCCAATTCCCCTCCTGACCTATCAAGGTAAGGAAGTTTTTAAAGTTTCTGAGTGTGGTGGAACATCTAGGGGCATCTATTAGTTCTGGGGAGCCTACAGGGAAGGATTTAGCATGGTCACGAGGCCTTGGTTTGGAGGTCTCTCAGATAAAAACAAGGAGTTCCCGTAACAAGTTGGGCACTAACCTTTAATTTTCAGCACAACAGTTGGAATCTCACTTAGATTATGGGGCGATTAGAGGAATGAAAGCCCTTGCACGGGAAAAATCATGATCCTCCTCTCCCCAAATATTAGAAGGGTAGGAGGACCCCTAAAAGTGGCCTCTATGAGAAGATTACTCTCCAAAACATCTTTGTATATTCTCTTTCTACAAGAGACTTTAGTGTCTGAGGAAAAGGCTAGACTGTTTGTGAACTTTTTTAGACCAGATTGGACGGTTTGTGTAGTTAATGATTTAGGGAAGTCGGGTGGAGTTCTTGTGGCATGGGAGTCAAAGGTTTTTAACTTAACGCCTTTCTTGAGCTGTGGCAGTATCTTTTTGACAAGTTTCTGTATATCCGACAAAAGAAGGATCAATTTCTTAAATGTATATGGTTCGTGCACTGAGCGAAAGTGGTTTTGGGAAAAGGTGGAAGATAAGGGTTTGTTGGATAAGGGTGATTTGATTATCACAGGGGATTTGAACTTTACAACTAGTGTTACAGAAGTCTGGGGGGTGAAAACCTCATTAGATCCGTTGGTGGCCTTCTTCAAATATTTTTTTCTTAAAAATCGACTGATAGACATTTCCTGCTGAGGTGGTTTCAACTTGGAGAAATGGTAGATGTGGTCTGAAAGATATTTTAAAAATGCTAGACATGGTTATTGTATCAGAGGATCTTCTTCTGTCATCGGATCATTTCAGGACATTGGTGGAATATCCTTATATTTCCGACGATGCCCCTGTTTTGCTTCAACTAGGCTCTGGTTTCCCTTCTGTAGCACATCCTTTCAAATTTAATCCCGACTGGTTGCAGGATGATAGGTTTGTTTCTATAGAGGTTTGGGAATCGCTATAGGCCCAAAGGGAGGAGGGGGCACATATTTGTTTAGTAAGGAAATTGAAATTTCTTAAATCCCAAGTAAAGATTTGGTCTAAGGAAAAACGAATACAGGAAAAGGAAACTTTGGAAACACTAGAAGAAGATCTATATACACTTTATTTGCAGAAGTATCAGGTTGTGGATTGTCAAGAGATCGATCTTCGTTTAAAACCATTAGAGGTGGATCAAAAGAAACTGCTACCTGTTGAAGAGGAGTGTTGGCGCCAAAAAAATAGAGCAATCTGGATCAAAAGTGGTGACAATAATACTAAATGTTTCCACTGCTTTGCTAGCCATAGAAGAAACATAAACCATTTATGGGAAATAAAGGACGATTCAGGCTGTGTACATTCAGGGTAGGAGGACATAAAGGAAACAACATAGTGTTTCTTCAAATCCTTTTCTCAGGACACTCAAAAAACTTCTATTATGGATGAGATTGAATTGGTTAGACTCTATCCAAGAATCGTCAGTGAGGATGAAGTTGATACAGATGAGAGGCCTTGTACCAATGTGGAAATCCTTGAGGTTTTGAAAGGATTTTCCAAGGAAAAAAGTCCAAGGGCCGACAGGTGGACAGTGGATTTCTTTCTATTCTTTCATGAGCTAGCTGGGAAGGACCTGCTTAAAGCTGTGGAGAAATCAAGAATTAGTCATGCAGTTAATAGGGCGCTAAACTCGAATTTTATCGCGCTTATTCCTAAAGTCAATTGTCCTTCAACCTTTGGATATTTTCGACCGATTTCATGGTGTAATCTGTGTAAAAAGATTATTTCAAAAGAATTAGCGAAAAGCATTAGACCAATATTGTCTTGGGCTCTGTCTGAGAAACAATTTTGCTTTCTAAAAGGGAGGCAAATTTTAGATGCTATAGGCACAACCTGAGAGTGCCTGCACAGTATAAAGACAAAGAAGCTACAAGCCATAATCCTAAATCTTGATTTAAGGAAGGCATACGATTGTACAAATTAGGATTTCCTTTGCCTAATACTCCTCCAAGGTGGTTTCGACCTGCTTACAACTATTTGGATCATGGGTTGTGTCTCTTCAATGACATTTTCCATTTTGATCAATGGTGAGTGGAAAAATTTCTTCCAAAGTGGAAGGGGCCTTAGACAAGGTTGTCCACTGTTGCCTCTACTTTTCATACTTGTGATGGAAGGACTCAGTCTATCCCTTAAAAAATCCCATACCGAAGGCAAGTTGACAGGTATTAAGGTTTCTATGCTTATAAAGATTTTACATTTGTCTTTTGTGGATGATAAAATCATTATGTCAAAAGATTCTCTAGAGGAATGGCAGGATTTTCATAGAATTCAGGGGGTCTTTTGTGGAGCATCTGGGCTAGTGATTAATATCCAAAAGTCGAATTTTCTCCACTATGGGGCAACAGAGGAAAATCTGGACAATTTATAAGAAGTTTTCCAGTAGAGATTTACATCCCTCTTGAAAAGGTTCATGTATTTGGGTTATTTTTTAAAATTGGACCGATATAAGGTGGAGGACTGAGATTGGCTCATTACAAAATTTGAAAAGACAATCAATCTATGGTGCAATTGTTGGCTCTCAATTGGAGGACGTTATGTACTGATAAATGATGTCTTGGAAGTCCAACCTGTCTATTGGTTGGCTATGGCACATATTCCATCTTTAGTGCTCAATCAAATACGCCAACTAGTCTTCTCTTTCTTATGGAAAGGGGAAAAAAAACAGAGCTATAATTTGTGTAAATGAGAGTTTATTGCATGACCAAAAAAGTTCGGTGGTTGGGGGTTGAGAAATATTTACAATTTTTATAGGGCCTTGATCAACAACACCCTCTGGAGATTTTTGATTAAAAAGGGCATCGAGCAATGAGTTATAAAATACAAGTATCTACCTTTTGGGTCTATTACTAGATGGCTGAGATCGACTGAGAGTTTAATGTCGCAAGGATCACATACTTGGAGAATTCTCCAAAAATTTGTTCCTCTTTTTCTTCACTGGATTGCTTGGAGCCCAGGTTTGGGACACTATATCATCATTGGTAAGGATTTGATCATAGGGATGGGTAGAGCGGTGATCTTGACCAAAGATCTAGTTCTAGAACTCTACCAAAATAATGTTCACTATCTGTATCAGTTCAGTCGTGCACTGTGCCCTGACACTATCTGCTCCATTTGTCTTAACAACGATGATTTGGGTCTGTTGGGTGATTTAACGCTTGAATGGGAGGGGTTCAGGAAGGATCTGATAGAGTCGTGTGTTCAGTTGCAGACTAGACCATATGTTTTGATATGGACTGGTGGTGATTCCTCTGGCCATCTAACCGCTAAAAATGTTTACAATGTCATCATGAAAAAACAGTGGAATGTTAAGATTGGAGGTTGGAGGAAAAAGTTGTGGAATTGGGATTTCCCACTAAAACTCAAACTCTTTGTTTGGTTGGTTGCATAAAACAAAATCCTGACATGGGATAATATTCAACACAGAGGACATATGGGACCAGGTATTTGTCAACTTTGCATAAATTATGGGGATATGGTTAACCACCTGTTTGTGGATTGTTCCTTCACTTTATCCGTATGGGATAAAATTAAACTTGATATTCCTCACATTTCGAGGTGGCGTGCTTCAACAGTTTTGGAGTGTTTCAAAATCCTGTCTGAACATAATCAAACATACCCAACTCTGCCCGTTTACATTTGTTGGTACTTATGGATAGAAAGGAACTATACCATATTTGATTGAAGTATTCCTTAGAAGGTGGTCTACATATCACTGGCTGCTATGGAAGGAAATAAGAAGCAGATTCATATTCCAATCCCGAGAGCTTCTAAAGGATTGACTCATGGGAAAAAAATTGTTGGATGGTTTGAAGGAGCATCGTAGAAAAATGGTGACCAATGTGGAGCGTGCGAAGTGATAAATATCAGTGAGCATGCAACATATAAGTGGACAATAAATTGTGGATCTGGAACAAACACGAAAGTTGAACTTCTAGGGGTTTGGGAATTACTAACTCTGACCTCTCGACTATCTATATCTGAGACCAATGTCCTAGGAGACTCCAAAATAGTCATAGATTGGTAAAGGGGAAAGGTTCTCTATAGGTGGTAACCTTGGAGTGCTGGAAGGAAAGGATAACATATCTCATCAAGATTTTCAGGGCCATATCCTTTGGCCATGTTTACAGAGAGGAAAATAAAGAGGTGGATAAGTTATCAAAGCAAGCGCTCTTGAGGCATCCTAGATACATTGAATACTATCTATGTGAAGAGGGTCACGAGGGCCCTATTATTTTTTTAAGTTTATATTAGAAATGGTGTCTTTGTCCATTTGTAGGAGATGTTTTTTGGTTTCATGATGTTTGAGCTAAAAGAAATCCTTTTATAAAATTTTGTAATCTTGGAACTCTATGAGATATCTCGAGTTATAGCAGGAGGTCAAATTTCTCATTGCATAGCAATGTTTTGAATAGCTATAGGAAGCCCTAGGTTCTTTTTTGATGTAAAATACTGCTATGTGTACTTTTATATTTGAATATAAATATAAAGAGAAATTTTCTGTGGAAAAAAAAATAACTATGTAGGATGGACCAAATTATTATTTTGTAAAATACTTAATATAATTAATTAGTGAGTTGGAGTTTCATTATCTTATGGCATCTTCCAGAGAGATCGACGTACACTTGTTATTGTCGATTTGGACGCCCATAATAAATGGTTTTGCATGAAGGAGAAGATTCAATCTAGGCCGGATCTTTAATGCTTGTATTCTTCAAATTGTTAGATCGGACGAGAGTATTAATAAAACTCATTTTGCACACAATGGTGACCTTAATGATGGAGAGAAACTTGGCACTAATGGTAAAAAGAAATGTTGGAGTCATTAGGATAGCTCGCGCGCCATGTTATGAGACCTAAAATATACAAATGTCTCATTAAGAGGTGGTCTTGGTTTTGTTGTAGTTGAAAGGTTAACATAGGAAAGTTTTTATTAACAATCGAATGACGAATGACTAAATTATTTATTAGATGGTGGAAATTAAAAAAACACACTGTCATTAAAAACATCATCATAACTCAATATAACACCATCCATCTTATTTTCAAAAACACTTCCCACTTAAAAATCAATAAAAATGATTATTTTTCTCAAGAATAAAAAGGCCCCATTCTAGGTCAAACTAGGAAGGTCAATAAATTCCCCAGTAGAGTTTTTTCATCTGGACGTTCTTGGAGAATAATGGCAAAATGCCATAGTTAAAAAATTGTTAAAACGAATTACTATTATAAGCTTTGAGTGGTTCTTAGATCCACACATTTAGGAGGTTGTTAGAGGTTATCCTAACCTATATATTTGTATGCAATTGCTCAAATTTATAATCGAGTGTGTGAACCCTTGTGTTGTCACTGTTCTTGTGTGTGATTCATCCTTGTTTTAATTTGTTAATTTACTATTAGAGCACAAAGTACAAGATATAAGGGTCATGGGATTATTGTATTGAGCCTGTGGGTGATCTTCTATTCTGTCAAAATTTATTTTTATCTTTGGTATTTTAATAGACTCATGAAGGCCCTAGAGTCAACCTATCTGAACAGTCGTGAGTTGTTGTAGATTATTGTTGGTGTCAGACGTAAGATCTGTCAACGATCGTTGGAGGCAGAGAAGAATCTATACTGCTTCAAATCGAAAGTTATTTTTTTGTGGCCGTGTGCTGGAAATTCATGTCTGCAACAAAGGAGACGATGTCGTAAAGGAATTGGAGGGTTCGGAACTGTTGTTGAAATATTGTTGATTGCGTGGAAACAAATTTTCATTTGGAGAGAATGACTGAAGCTTCTCTCATTTCTGTCACAAGAGATTCTGCTGCACAATAGAGAAAAGTTGTGTGAAGAGAGGAGTCACGTTGTCGTCGCGCTGACTAGACGTGAAGATCTGTCGCTGACTGAATTGTGTTTGTGACCTCCATCACCTCCACAAATACGTGGAATATGATCCTTGGTCACACCTCTCTTCTGGTGAAGAAAATATTTTGGTAAATGTGCGACAATCCACGTGTGTAGGGAAGAGGAATCACTCAAATTTCTTCACGGATCTCAGTCCTCTTTCTCATTTCTCAAAATTTATAGTCTGATACATGACCAATTTAGTTCTTGTCTACATTTAGTTGTTGTGTTTGCCTAGGAGAAAAATATCCCTTCCATAGAGATTGTCCAAACAGAGGAGACATTTCCCTATATAAGAGTCTGCATGCACAAAGAGAGGTGTGAAATAAGCCATTTCAGTGAATGAAATCGAGACCTGGGAGTCAATAATATTGATTCGACCACTTTGTTCAACCCTCTGACTATGTGGTATATGTGTGGTAGATGTTGCAAGAGACATCTCCAGTTTCTTGGTATTGATGGGCACTCAAGAGAATGAAAAAATCAAATCATATACATCATTGTCATTATTTATAGAAAATAGTCTGTTGGTTGTGTGAGGAATTTTCACTCTCTTCCTGGATTGTGAAATCTATTCCCTTGGATTACTGTATAGGAGAATTGACCAGGTACTACAAATATTTTCAGTTTTTTTATATTGTTTGTCATTTAAAACAAAATTCTTTTGTAGTATGTGGAGCCGAGGACCAGCAAAGAAGTTTTTATTCCCGAGTTCTAGTGAATGGAGACCCCTACCCGTGGACATTGCTGATAATTGAAGTCGTAATCCATGAATGAATCCAGTAGAAGGTGAAGTTGTAATGGGTCAGCAAAGGAAATTTAAACAACTCCTGAGAGAGCTTAAACACATGAGGAGAAAGAATCAGCAGGACGAATCATTATATTTAGTAGATAAGTATGATGTTATTTTAGTTGAAGAACTGATGCTTAACTATCAAAATGAAGAAGTGGATCAGATCAATGAAGGACAGGAAGAAATCAGTGAAATTTTGAAAATATTAATGCCAGTTATTCCATCCTTCTCAGGTAAAAATTTTAATCTTTGGACAATTAAAATGGAAACATTACTCGGTTCAGTAGATTTATGGAAATTTGTTCAAGATGGTTTGGTCAATTCCCATGATAAGAGAAAAGATAAAATAGCCTTATATCTTATCATTTTAGCACTGGATACAAGTATTTTGTCTCCTATTTTATATGAATTTGGTCATATAGAGAATGCAAGAATGTTTTGGGATATTCTATAAATGAAATATAGTGAAAAGAGTGCATCTTCTTATGATGAGACTTCAGAAGTTGATGGTGAAGATGTCGAATCCCACTATGCTCAGTCACATGTGGATAGTGGGGATTGTAATGAAGGTACTACCATTGAGAGAATACATTATGAAGAGAACATGTTTTTTGATGAAGAAAATTGTTCAAAAGAAGAATGGCTACAGATTATGAAAGAGAAAAGTGTTATTCATGATTTGTTGAATGGAAAGGAAACCCTACTTGGAACAATAAGCCAAGTGGAAGTTAAATAAGAAGATCCAACATGATTTATTTCTAAATAATATGATGAAGAAGAAGGCCTCACCGAGGAGGATGAATTTATAGATAAAGAACATGTAGTCTTGCACTTAGTCAAAGTGCCAAATAATATTGATGAAGAATTAAAATTTATTGAAAAGTCATATTGTGATGAATGCACAAGGACAATAGATTATGATGAAGAGATTAAATTCATTGAAAAATGGATAAACAAACCATATTATGATGAAGATCGCATGATCATTGAAGAAGAAGAAGATTGCATTACAAATACAAAAAATGAGTCAATTTCTGATGGAAACACAGTGGATATTGTAGAAGAAGACGCTGAAATTGAAGAAATTTTTATGAAGTGGAGCCATGAACAAATCAAGTTCTATTATGAACTTGTGTTGTAGAAAATTGATGATCAAAATCTCAATGGCGAATAGAAAACAACAGAGAATGGTATGTGGCAACAGTTCACATACAAACAATTTTTCGAAGAAAAAGTTGAAGAGGACAAGCATGAGCAATTTGAAATAATTTTCATATTGATGACAAGCACCAACAAGAAGATTAAGAATAAGAAGTTGACACATGGAATTTTCAGCAAAAGAGGAAGGATTAAATTGAAAATGCATAGAGGTTTCAGAATCTCGAAAAGGAGGAAGAGAAAAACTCACTCATACATGGAGTTGAAACAAATTTTAACGTTTTGTTTGAATTGTCCTTTGTAACATTTGTAAGCCTAGCTGAGACTAAGATCGACTGGCATGTTACATATTTTTATTGTATTAAATCAATTTCTCCATTAAGGGGGAGTGTTGGAGAATAATGGTGAAATGCCATAGTTAGAAAATTGTTAGAACAAATTACTATTGTAAGCTTTGATTGTTTTTCAGATCCACACATTTAGGAGGTTGTTAGAGGTTATCCTAACCTATATATTTGTATCCAATTTATCAAATTTAAAATAGAGTGTGTGAGCGAAGTCTCACTTGTGTGAGCCCTTGTGGCGTCACTGTTCTTGTGTGTGATTCATCCTTGTTTTAATTTGTTAATTCACATGAATTCGGAATCGGTGAAACTTCTTTCTTTTGTGTAGATTCAAGGTAAACTGGATTTTGAACCATCTCAAATGACTCTCTTTCTCAAGAAATGATCTGCATGATATGTAGGAAGTGTTATGGGTTGTTTCAACATCGGTGCACGAATCTTTGTTAAGTGTCTTATAGTGAGAAACTACTTTAGGTTATTCTGGACTCAAAGTCACCCACATTCATCTTATTATGTTTCTTTGATCCTAGAAATTCAATGCGACTATTTGTTACATCAAGAGGCATATAGTTATGTTGGCGTATACCTATAGGAAATGGGCACGTTTAATAAGGTTTTAGTTCTTAATGTGTTTTCTATGGACTGGATTAAATATGGATTTTAGCCATTAACTTCCTTGCTTTTATAAAGGCATATGTTTATGTGTTTACTTTTTCACATTTACTTAATCATATTAAGAAATTACTTTTCTCACTATCTAGTTTCCACGATTGGGTGATTAGGAAGGATTCCAACTTATCATTTTTGCCAGTATTATTTTAAATATTTATGACCGGGTGTTGGCTTCCTTTGGCCACGTTTGGGTGGTGCTAGCATAAAATAACCATGACCAAATATTCATAAAATAATCAACGCCAGATGTCCACTTCCTCTCACCACATTTGGATGGTGCGGGTTAGTGAGATGGAAATTAGGTTTTTAACCATTTCAGAAATACAAAGGGTTTTTCATTTCTGTTAAATATAACATATATAAATTGCAAGAGTCAAAAAAGTCACGGGAGTGAAGAAAACGTCGGTTTCTGAGGGTGACAACTTGGTTCGTTTCTAAAACCCCATGCATTCATATTTACTTTCTATGTGCATAAAATTCAAATTATTTTCTGGTGCATTATAATTTGCAAATCAAGACACACACCGAAACTCCACACAGTTTTCATTATGTATTTTCCAATATAAATACATTTACATGATTGTTCCCAGATCTAACTTATTCTAGTTTTGGAGATAATGGTTGAGAGATTCTCTCAACAACCTCCAACAAATCTCAAACCAATTTCTAAAATAATCATTATTCCTAACACCCTCCCATAATAATTATTTTACAAATATAGAAAACTTATACAATTCTCAAAAAAATCATATTTGTCACATCTGTCTGGTATGATCTTCATCAACAATTCTACCCACTCTGCGATCTCACAGACTTTGCTCTTTCTTCACCACATCTTCGAGCTACCACTTGAACAATTTAAGATACAAATGCCTCAAATCATCGATGACATAATTGTAGGACTAACACTTCTTGAATACCCTAAAGAATAGCCTAGATTCTGAATTACTCCATGGACATACTTCCATCCTAATAGTATGCATCAAAATACATACTTCCAATTATATAGGTAAGTATTCTGGATACAAAGTATATTCATAAGTTAATCATACAACTGACCTTATTCATAATGACATATACAACAATATACACATGGACAACCTGTAACTATTGATCTTGAAGCACTGAAGTACAACAAGAATCTCTAGCATCTGACAGAATGTAGACATAATCAAATCTGTGATGTGTTCCCTTGGCACCGAAGAATGTTGAGAACCACTAATTTAAATTATGTTACTCTGTACATTGATTGGTTCTGTTTCATATAAATTTTACAAACCAAAAAATAAATTCGCACTAATTAATATAATTAATACAAACTAATTAATATAGCTCCCTTTCATTGCTTTTTACGAACTCTGGTAAATAGGAATAGGAGAAAGAGGTCGTAGTTTTTAAATGAAAAGCATCGATATAGGTCTGCATCTTTGCCAGTTTTGAAAGAAAGAGGTCGTAGTTTTTAAATGAAAAGCATCGATATAGGTCTGCATCTTTGCCAGTTTTGAAAACACCTTCACTATCTCTTTAATATCATGTCACGCACAGTCTTACAACAATCACAGTCTTACAATAGTCGCACCCTCCAACAAGTCGCATACTCCAACACACTGATTTCTTCCACAAGAGAAATAATGCACATAATGGACAATATCTCTTGCTCATCTAACAATGGTGATCTAGAATCGCTCAGATATGCTGCAACATAACACATTTACACACTAATCCTACATATTTACAGAGGATTGGCAATCAAGAGTCTCACTTGATCCTAGTCCTCTGGTGAAGGAGTTAAGCCAGAGCTACTCACTTCGATACCAATTTGCAAATCAAGATACACACCAAAACTCCACACACTTTCCATTACGTATTTCTCAATATAAATACATTTACATGATTGTTCCGAGATGTAACTTATTCTAGTTTTGGAGATAATGGTTGAGAGATTCTCTCAACAACCTCCAACAAATCTCAAACCAATTTCTAAAATAATCATTATTCCTAACATTACAATGGTGTGAACTTTGCATATTTTCTGTTGAAAAGGATCGACTTCAGATTGAATGGTACCCCTCTCATTAAAGGTGGGACAACAACCATTTTTGAGAAAGAGAAAGTGTTTTTTGTTTCCCATAGGTGTAGACTATGTAAAATGCGTAAAGGTGCTCCCTCCTCGCCATCTCTATAGAGCCGTGGGAGTGAAGAAAATGCTAGCTTCTGATGACGTTGTTAGTAGTGCAAGCCGCGTGAAGGAGGTGGTCGCAAACTAGATACCCATTAGGGTTGTTCCTCGCCTTCATTTCCACGACTAATTTGGTACTGTAAATTAAAAAAATATCGAACCAGGGTTGTTAACGAAGATGATATTATGCACTGGAAGTATAACATCCCCTTAGAAAATTGCATGCTATTGATTGGCATATGGCCTATCATGTAAGAGTTTTTTTTTTAAGGTTTATTATTATATGTTTGAAAAATGGAAAAAAACTCTCTCTAAAAAAAGTCCAAAAAAGTCTAGTAAGTTTTATAGAGAAAAAACTCTCATTAAAAATACTTTTATAAATTTGATATACGAAAAATATTGTTTATGGGCATAAAATTATAAACTTTTTAAAAATAATATTACACATAATCATACATATTTACAAGGTTCTTTGTCACTTCATTATTCCAAAGTAAACTCAGAATATCAGTGTCTTGGAGCGTTAAGGTCCAATAATTTAAAACATGCACATAATCTTTTAATCGAAAAAACTTTCCGCCATAAACAAATAATATGCCATTTATTGAAACAAATAATATGCCATTTATGGAAAGAGGTGAAAATTAATGTATATGTAATGACATGGTTGTGAAATTATGGCTATGGGCCTATGTCAACCACATATATAGTGTGGTTGTGCTAATGGCTATAACTACTAGTAAGAGAGGACCCTTTTTCATCGGCTAATAAAGATTCTGAATTCATAAGCCTTCAAACTGTGAAGCGACATATTCCACTATATACTTTCCACGTCGAGTTTGCTATTGTATGGACACATAAGTCACAATTGTCAAAATTATATATCAATTTTCTTTTTAAATCTAGTGCCAGCCTTTAAGCGTTGTTTACGTTTATTTACAGTTGGTATTTTTGATCTTTGAATTTTGAAATGGAGCTAGCCTTAAGGGTTGTTTATGTTTATTTACACGGGGTATTTTTTATCTTGAAGTTCGAAATGGATGTTTAGTTTTTTGAGTTTATTTTCAGTTTTTGTTTGGTACTCGTCATCTTTTGACAATACTCAAAATAGTTTGGAAAAACTATGGCTTCAACTATTATTAGTTAGATGAAATTAGAAACAAACAAATTAAGATCGAGATGAAGGGATTTCAAATTTAAATTTGTTTTCTTTTTCTTTACATTATGAACAAACAACATAAGAAACAAAAACAATTGTTTGATACAATTAAGCTCTAATATTATCTTCAGTATTCTTTGAAGAAGTTTTAATAACTAATGTCTAAAACTTCCAAGATGCATGACGTCGTGAACAAAAATTATGTGTTAGTTTAAGTGATTAATGATTATATATAAGTATTTGTAAGGATTATAAAATTGCATGGGTGATAGTCAGTAGGTGCATTGTATCTAACCATCTAATTATTTTATTTCTTTCAATAAGTGTATATTTTCATTATCACAAGTGTAGAATTTGGAAATTGCATGTAATTGTTAAAGAAAATACCTAATTATATTCTTAATTAGTTAGTTAGTTAGTTTACCGTTATAGGAGTTGGTAACTCTATAACATCTTGTAACTATATTTTGTAACTATATATATTCATATTAATAGAATACACATCAATAGCGTAGTGTCTTGCATCAATTTTTTCTCTGCTTAATCTTTTCATGGTATTAGAGCGGGTCTGGACCTCACTCCATCACCGGAGGGCCCAGAGACCCAAGGTTATGAAAGTATCTACCTTTGAGAGAAGAGGATTCGATCTACTGCTACTGCTTTATAGCAGAGGAAGGAAAGTCACTGATGAAGAGCAGTCACAACGAAGCCGGTGAATTGTTGAGCTGAAAAATTCGGTGGAATTTTGTGTAGACAAAATCTGTACTCGAATTTGCAGTCGAAGTATGCCAGTGATAGTTTCACTCGCTAAGGAAAATGTGCAGTCCAAGTATGCCATTGATTGCAAGGCAAGTGTTATGGAGTCGGTCGTTATTTGGTCCACCAAGAAGCTAGCCACCGCGATTTGGTAAAGCTCGTAAAGACTCAAACTGTGATTTGGTAAAGCTCGTAAAGACTCAAATTTTAGTCTTTACGAGCTTTACCAAATCGCGATGGTTGGCTGCTTGGTGAACCAAATAGCGGTCGGCTCCATAACACCTGCCTTGCAATCAATGGCATACTT
>JZKD02S0772119.1:241421-260870 GCA_000966675.3 Picea glauca
TTGTAGTTCATCTTTTGTTACTGTCTTCTTTTGTAAATCATTTATGTCCCTACGCATTTCTTCACCTTCATCAAGAGTCCATGTAGGATTATCTGGAGGCTTATTTGGTGTATAAATTCCCTTTTTGGGTGGCATGTTGGCCAAGTATCACTTTTGAACCTTGATTTTGAGGTGGTTCTACTAGACAATATTTCTTCTGTTGTATCTCCAAAGTTTCGGCCCTTCTGGGTATGAAACTTTATTTTTTGTAGTTCTATGATATTTATTCTCTGTAATTCCACAGGTTTGATCAAAATTTAATGTGCCAAGTGGAATTTACGGTAACTTCCCCACAACTTGCTTATTTTTGGCCTTTTTAGGAGATGTCACTTGTATAGCGTGCCCCACAAAAAATAATTGATATGAAATTCTGAAAATTGTACCAGAAATACTACAGACTATCCACTATCCAATGCAACCAATCTCAGTCAATTTGGATACTCTAGGAAGAAGTTATGATTGTTTTACCTGGAACACCTTCTTGAGACTAGTCAGATACCTTATCTTCCATAGGGTGTATCTACAAATGTAAGACGAACTAGAAGCTGAAATTTTTACCAAAGATACCTTACTAATTTCTGTGAATATCCTCCAGATTTTAGGGTCTGAAACTTTACAGAAAAATGTTTATAGCGAAAATTCCGCAATGACTCAGTTCAGGATGATTCCATAACCCTATCTTGCATAGGCTTTATCTCTGAAATTATAAGGCCTCAGGAGCTGAAATTTTAACCCAACATACCTTGCTCCATATAATAAATATCCTCCAAGCCATTCCTTCTGAAACATTGTAGAAAAAAAATTATATAGAAAATTCCAAGGTGTCTCAGATGTAGCAGTGAAACCCCAAGACCTTGAGCTCTGATACCATATGTTAAGAACCAAATATCAATATAGCATAGAAAAACCTCAGAATAAGTACTCAATACCTTGAAAAAGAGATAAATTCAGATAATAAGCCTCTTCGAGGGGGCAACCGCCTTATGCCCACATAAATGTACAATTCCAAGATGATTCCAAATGAAAATGTCTCCTTGGTATATATAGGAGACAAGGAGGTATAATTACAACTAATCGAATAAAGCCGACATAAATAAAATATTATTACTAATGTAATATGCCCCAATTAAGGGGTGATGAGCAAATATTAGGGCTTAACATTAATGTCCAAGTCTTTTGACTTGGAAATTTGATCATGAACATATAAAGCATCTTCAATCAATTGTCTGCAACCAATTGAATTGAATGTAATTGATTTCTAGTTACCTGGAATCTAGGACATTTACTGGTGTGTAATTCATATGGCACCTCATACGACATTTCATATGACACCTCATACGGTACTTCATGTGGTACCTCTGTGTCAAGTACATTTTCACCTCTTATAATGGATAGCCTGCAAATTTGAAATGTTTTTGACAATCACAGTGGCAAATGAGCAGAGGTAGAATGCTCCCTTGTTGTTGATTTTTCCTTCATGCTCACTCAATCCTCTTGCATATGACATATAATGTCAAACCTACAATGAACAAGCTATAGCAAGCATAAAACATGTATTGTCAATCCTACAATGTACAAATTGTTATGAAAGATAAACCGATAAAGAGTGGTCTGTTAAGTATATGTTAAGTAATATTTTGCACATGGGAGTTTAGCACTTCAAAAATAAAAATGACTATCAATGTAATAACCTGTATCATGGAAATAATATAAAAAATCTTGCAAAGATTTATTTCTCTAGGCAATGATCATTTGTCAGCTCATGAACCCTCCCTCACACCTAAGTATTGTGGCACCTCACAATCAAAAGTATAGGAAACCAATCTGTATCCCCCAATAGCCAAAGATTTATAGTATGTCAAGTGTAAAGATAAATTCCACAGATTGGTCTGACGAGACGGTTAGAAGATGGCCCCACCTATAGGATAAGAGATCCTATATATAGATAAGAAGAGATAGGTAAGAGAGTTTCAAGATAGTCTTAGAGTTATTTCCCAATGACAAGTTTATGGAGTTCATTAACCTTAGCTTAACCACACATACTTCATGTCATCTTTGTCTGCAAGTAATGTCGTACATCAGGACGAGTTTGAATTTATTATTTATTGTTAGATTACTATCCTTGCTAGGTAGAATGCCCCGCTGCCAGCAAGCCTGTTCAGTACTCCGACGGGTTTACATAGTCATACCACAGGCCGATACCCATTGCCAGCAGACCTATTCAGTATCCTGATGGTTTAGCCTCTTACACCCTCAGAGACTGGCCCTCCATATTTTAAGATTTTAGTATAAGATTGCTTTATGTAAGAAGATGGGGGGACAACTCTGAAAACAATTTTATTTTTTTTTCAATTGGGATGGTATTTATGTTAGAGGATGACTTTCCATTATATTATTAGTGATTGTCCCAATGTAAGGGGTACTTAAGAGGATGTGGCCTATCTAAAGATATGATATAATCAAGCTATTTAGTGTGTAGTGGTTGGTACCATTGAGAAAGAACATAAAGGTATCTCTAGGCTCAACTCACTTTCTTCTTTTGTAGTTATTGTGATGTTTCCATGACTAACCGCTAATTAGACCTCCTTGTTACTCTTTGATAAAGACACTTGACTCACTTACTCGGGTTTCTTGGAAAAACTATACGAGAGACCTCTAGGCTTGATAATTATGGTATCACTTCCTTATACAATGGTGAAGAGTTTCAAGAGAAATTGCTTTAGAATGCCTGAAAAAAAATGAGATTTTTTGCAAAAATATGGCTAATTACAGTAAGCCAATATTCATTTGATGCTTTGGCAGACACAAAATTCAAGTGTAACAATATTTTGAAGAAAGATCCTTGAAACTGTGTACTTCTGGTGAAATAAATACCTACATAAATCTCTACAATTGCCTTATTAACAAAATTCAAAAAATATTTACATATATACAGTAGGAAATAAAAAAAAATAAAAAAAAATAAAAATCGAGAACAAGGGGGGACTTCCCCATCTACTAAGGCCAATGTCTTGTTAGTTGACATGACCTGTAGAAAATCCTCTTTGGAAATGGGCTTATGATAAAATTTGAGTCGGTGTCCATTTACTACAAAGGAGACTTGTCTATCGTCAATTGTTTTAATTTTTACAGCTCCATTGTCATATACAGTGTCTACCTTGTAAGGGACCAACCATCGAGTGGTGAGTTTTCCTTTGAAGGTTTTGAATCAGGAATCAAACAACAGAGCCCAATCACCAGGTTGGAAGTGTTTCTTCTTAATAAACATGTCATGCCACTTTCTCCTTTGGTTTTGGACTAATATTGTTCGTTGGATGGCATCTTGCCTGATTTCATCCAACTCATTCAATTGTAGGGCTCATTGCTTCTGAGCCTCATCCATGTTCAATCTTAATTCTGTGGCAATACAGAAGGTCCTTACTTGGAATTCTATAGGTAGAAGTACTTGTTTCCCGTACACTAGCTCATAAGGGGTATGCCCAGTGGTATTTCTCCAGGTGGTCTGGTATGCCCATAAAGCCTCTGGGAGCCTATCAGCCCAATCCCGGTGATGCAATTGAATAGTCTTGGTCAAGATGGCTTCTAGAACTTTGTTTGTGGATTCTAATTGACCATTGGCTTGCAGATGGTATGGAGAAGATTTAGAGTGTTTAATCCCATATTACTCTGTTAGCTCTCTCATCAGCTTGGAAGTGAATTGAGTGCCTTGGTCGATAATAATTTCACGAGGGACACTAAAGTGGGTAAAGATGTCTTCATAGATGAATTCGACAATAGAATTCTTTGTATCCCTGAATAGGGCTTTTGCCTCTACCCATTTGGTGACATAGTTCGTACAAACCAAAATATAGTTCTTCCTATGGGACATGGGTGAAATTGGTCCTACAAAGTCGAGGGCCCATTTTTCGAAGGGTTCTATCATAACTTGGGCATGCAAGGGAATTTCATCAGCTGATGTAGGTCTTCCCGTCCTTTGGCAACTATCACAACTTCTTACATACTTGGCAACATCTTTGAAAATGCTAGGCCAATAGTAACCCGAATGTAACACCTTATATGTTGTACATTTGTCCGAAAAATGGCCACCACATGGTCCATCGTGACAACTTCGTAGTATTTCAGGTACCTCATCCTCTCGGACAAATCTATGAATAATCAAATCAGGACCTGTGTGAAAAAGGTCATGACCAATCCAAGAGTAACTAGCACTCTGTGTAATAATTTCCCGCTTTTCATGAGGTGACAAATGAGACGATAAATTCCTAGTAGCCAGATAGTTTTCCATATCTGCAAACCATGGGGTATTGACAGAAAGGGAAAAAAGGTGCTCATATGGAAAACTATCATCTACAGGGATATCATCATCCTCATTTTTTATTCAGAAAAGAAAATCAACTACTACATTATCCTTTCCAGGTCGATCAAGCACAATGATATTAAATTCTTGCAATAACAAGAGCCACCTTGTCACTTGGCCATTAGTTATGGGTTTGTTCATGAGAAATCTAATGGCGGAATGATCTGTATGTACCAATACTTCATAACCTGTAATGTAATGATGAAACTTGTCAATAGCATGAACAACTGCTAAGAATTCTTTCTCAGTGACTATGTAGTTTAACTCGACAGGGGACAAGTTCTTGCTCACAAAATAAATGGTATAGGACTGTTGGTCTTCTTTCTGCCCTAATACCCCTCCTATTGCAGTGTCAGAGGCATTGGTGGATATATGAAATGGGAGAGTCCAATTGGGCCCTCTAAGAACTGGTGCCTTCAGGGTTTCAAAGGCAGTTTGACACTGCTCAGTCCAAACAAAATCAACATCTTTTATTAGTAATCCAAACATAGGTGCAACAATCTTTGTAAAATTTTCAATAAACCATCGGTAATATTCGACATGTCCAAGAAAGCTTCTCACCTCTTTCTAAGTCTTGGGGGGTGGAATTCTGATGATGACCTCAATCTTTGCAGGATCGACTTTTATCCCTTCAGATGAAACATGATGTCCTAGAACCACTCCTTCAATTAACAACATTTTGCATTTTTCATGACTTAGGGATAGGTTCATTTCCTGGCATTTGATGAGGACTTTTTCTAAGTTGTATAAGGCTTCCTGGTAAGTGTTACCATAGACTGTGAAGTCATCCATGTAGACCTCCACACAATCATGAATAAGATCGACAAATATCCCTAATACTGCTCATTGAAATGTGGTAGGAGCATTACACAATCCAAATGGTAAGACCCTATAGGCATAGGTGCCCCAAGGACAAGTAAAGGTAGTCTTATCCTGGTCCTCGAGTGCTATAAGAATATGATTGTACCCATTGTACCCATCTTAAAAGGAAAAATACTTCTTTCCATACAATGTATATAGAACTTGGTCAATGAAAGGGAGAGGAAAGTAATCTTTCAGAGTGGCTTTGTTGAGTTCCTAGAAATCAACACAAATTCTCCATTTCTTGGTCACTTTCTTTGGAACCACTGCAAGTGGAGATACCCACTTACTGTTGGAGATGGGATAGATAAATCTGACATTTAACAACTTTTGGATCTCCTCCTTGACTATGTCTTTGAGTGTTGGGTTCATCCTTCTTTGGGGTTGCCTAACATGTGTTACTTCCCCCTGGGTATATATGTGATGGATGCATGTGTCAGGGTGTATACCCTTCATGTCAGTGTATTCCCAGGCAAATGCTCCTGATTGTTCTTTAAGGATATCTACTAACTATTTATGTTGGTCTTTATCTAGCCCAGAGTTTATATGTAAAAAAGTTCTTGGACTAATCTCGTAGGGCATAGTATAAGACATGGTAGACTCATCTATCTCGAAGATAAAAGATGTCAAAGACAAAATGGATGGGTCCAATTGTTCTTGAAATTCTTACCCAAACATGTATTCAAATTGGGGAAAAGACTGTGGAAAATCCACCCATGTGATAGTAGAAATAAACTGGTTTAGCACATTTTTTGTTGTGTGCTCCTGAAGTGCCCATGCATGGTCACTTGGCAATATGGGTTATTCCTAGTCTTTGTTCTCGTATGGACATTCAAGCCACCATAGATTCTCCATAATAGGTTGAGCTGGAGGGTAAATGGTGAGCTTCTGGATAGAGAGACCATTCGATATGGTCATTTCTCCTTCTCTACAACCAATAAATGCATTGGATGTGGCTAGCTAAGGTCTTCCCAAAATGACGGGATGGCCTTTGGGAGGATCCTTTGAGTGAATGACAAGAAAATCTATTGGGTACTCCCACAAGGCTAAAGTAACCATGATATCATCTAAAATTCCTTTGGGTATAACCCTAGTCTTATCTGCTAATTCCAAAATGGTTGGGGTAGGTCGAAGAAGAGGTTGTAACTGTAATTGTTCCAATTCCAAGGTAGTAGCAGTCATAACATTGATGTCTGCCCCTAGGTATATGAGAGTGTCTCCAATGGAGACCTCATTAATGGTTATGGTCACTACGAGGTTTCCTAGATTCCCATATTTTGCTAGCTTTGGCTGCTTTGATATGTATTCAGAAAGATCTTCTATCAAGTATACTATAGGAGGGTCCTTCTGCTTCCTACCTGGCTTCTTGATACACAATTCTTTGACTACCTTACTGTAGATTGGAATGTCTTTAATGGCTTGAAGTAGGGGAATTTTGACACAAATATTTTTCAATTCATTCAAAATGTCAAATTCCGGTCGGGTGGTAGGTTTCTCGATTACCAATCGGTTTGGATAAGGAGGGACCTTCGTAATTTGTGAAGGTTCATTTTGGGGAAGCTTGGGTTCTTGGTTCTTCGGGATAATAACATCTTCCCACCTAGTGTCATCCGTGGGTTGTTTGGTGGTTTCTTCTTCTTCTTCTTCTTGGATGACTATTGAAGGTCTCTACCTATCCATAAATTTTCCCGATCTTAGTTGAATCTCCTATAATGGAACATGAGTAATAACATATGTCAGGAAGGCCTGCATATCAACATGGTGAAGAGGTTGAGGGGGCTTATTATTGGGATTCAACACTGGTTGTGCTAGTAATAGTGTTGGTCTTAGGGAGCTTGCATTTTGATATTGTAGTGGTTGTTATTGTGGAATAGGAGGTAAAGGTGGTGGAACAAAACCTGACAGAAGCTATGGAGTGTTCGGTGGGAGCTGAGGATAATGATGGTTGGACATAGGGATAGGTGGAGCTTGAGGGTTTCCTTGGTTATGTCCTCCTCTCCATCCTTGAAACTAAGGATGTTGGTACTGAGTAGACCAGTTTTTCCAACCTGGTGAGTTCCACCATTGTTGTTGTTGATAATAGGGTGGAATTTGAGGTTGTAGATTTGGGTATGTGGGCTGGTTCCTAGGCTGCCATGGCTTCCTAGGTGCATAAGAAGACTCCCCAGGATATCCACTCCTATATATGGATAAAAAACTGGGCAATGATGGACATTTTTCAGTCACATGGTCTTCTGTACAGAAGCCACAAACTGAAATTTTATCTAATGGGCATTCCCTTGAGGGATGCTTCCTCTTGCATCTTGGGCAATATATGCTCATTGCTGCATTTTCCTCCTCCTGTTTCTTTTTGATTTTTAGGGTGTCCAAATGGGAACCTATTGTTCTAAAGATATCTGTCTTGAAATTTTCTAAAAGGTTCCCTATCTCTTCTCTCGTAATACCACCTGAACTAACTGGTTTTAAGCTTCTATTGTAAGGGTCCCGAAAATTCTTTCCTATTTTGGCTCTACTCCTTGAGTAATTTTTACACATTCACATATTTCGGAAAATGGTTTATGGGATATGTCACCTGATGCCATCAGGTTAAGCATCTCTAGATATTCTTCTGAAATTCCCTTAAGGAAAAGAGCCCTAATTGCATCCTCTGGGAGGTCATGGTATTTTGACTTATGGGAGATATAACCAAATCTTTTCATATAATCTTCAAGGGTCTCGTCTTCTAGCTGTTGGATTTTAAAGATGTCCTTATGAAACTCTTTGGTCTTGCAGTAGTCTTGGTACTTCTTAAGAAAGATGTATTTCATGGCTTCCCAAGACCTAATACTCGATTCTCCCAACCCCATGAACCATCTTAGTGTGAAGTCTTTGAGGGTGGCAGGAAATAGTTTTAGTTTCTGGGCATCTCGTACGTAGTTGTAGCTCCTACACAAGATGTCAAATTGAAATAGGAAGGTGTCTGGATCTTCACTGTTTTTACCATAAAAGGTAGGCAGCGCTGAGAGAGGAATATTCTTCATGTTGACATTTGGAGTGGTGTCTAAAATCGGAAACCCGAAGGTAGTTTCAATTTCTTCTTCCCCCCCATGTCTTACATTGTTATGGTCCTCCTGATCATCCATATTGGCTTGGTTTCCAAAAAGAGAGTACCTAAGTGGTTTTATCTTTGAAGAGAACAAGGTTTCCTTTTGATAGAAAGGTCTTCCTATTGATTGGATATCTGGGACTCTACTCGAGCCGGTTGAGACTATTGGTGCCAAGGTTTTTGTGTCAATTTGAGAGATAATTACATTGGATGAACTACCAAACAAAATATTCACTTATTTAGGGTCTATGATGTCTTCAAAATTAGGATCTCTTGGTGGTGGTGTAAAAGCAAAGGTTGTATTGTTTGGTTCTACAGAAGGCTCGAGTGGTCTTGCCTCCCATCCCAATATGATTGATGCTTCAATTTCTTGTTCTATAGTGCTCCTTGTGTTAGTCTCTTCAGAGACTATGTTAGCTCTTTGAGTTGAGCTAGCTCCTGTTTTTCGGTATCGGTCTGCGGATTTTATAAGTGGAACGTCCCTTCCCCAAAAAAGGTCGGAAGGAACCTTGGTTGAAAGGTCTGATTTAGATTTAGTTTATCTACCTTTTGGGTCTCTAGGCCTATTCATGAAAGAAAGAAAAAACAAAAGAAAAAGCTACCATTTATGGGTAGCTTTAAGGTTAAGGTCTAAGAATGATCTATTTTCTAACTACTTCTTACCTTGAGACAACTCCACGACAACGACACCAAAATTTATGGGTGTTCTATATGCACTAAAAACACACTAAAAACCCTCAATTAAATTGTCAACCCGGGGTAAGTAAACTTAGAGTTGTAGCAAAATATATGTCGAAGGTAGAAGGGCTGGTAGTAGTATAGTCTTAACTAAGGAAGTGGTTGTCTAAGGGATAAGCTATTCAGGCAAACCCATCTAATGAGCAAACCCTACTAAGCAACTTAAAACTATGTAACCTAAGTACTTTTGGATCAAGGATTGATGGATAGTTCTAGAAAAACAAGGGAAAACCGTATTTAAAGCAAACTAGTTCATAACAATAAGCAAAAGCAACTATTAAGCATAACAATAAGCAAATAACAAATGCAAACTACTTTAAATTGCCTACCTAAATTCAATGAGCAACTACCCTATGAAAGCAAGTAAATAAACAAGTAACTATACTATCAAAGCACGAATAAACAAGTAAGAAAGTAACCTACTAAAGCAAGTAAACAACTAACTACCCTAAGATAACTTCTACTGCAAGTAAACTAATTAAAACTGCTCATTGAACAACTATCTAACCTAAGAGGCAAGTGAACTATATTCTTAATTCAAACTTCAAAACTATTTCTAATTCATAAAAGGAAATCTATTTAATTGAAAGCAAGAAAGAACTAACAACTAACCTTTAATCTATGATAAGCAAACTGTACTTTAACCTATCAAAGCAAAATACTATCTACCCTACAACAATGATAAAACTATCTTCTGATCTACGAAAGCAAGAAACTATCTTTTCTGATCTACGAAAGCAAGAAACTATATCCTCTGATGTACGAAAGCAAGAAACCATATCTTCTGATCTACGAAAGCAAGAAACTATCTTTTAACCTATGAAAACTCAAATATAGTGTTGGTGGTTGTGTGAATGTCTCCGGTGTCATATAATATCTCGACGACACTTGACAACAAAGGATAATTCAAGTGGTATAAGCTCTACACTGATCTCGATAGCAAAGTGAAAGGTATGGATTAAACAATCCAATGAGAATTGAGCCATTACATAAACAATGTTAATTACCCTGCATATTCATGGAGTTATTAACCATCAACAATATAACACGATTTTAATTGTATTTCTATGCTATGTAAGAAAAATTCATCATTAAATTCAAGCATTAACTAAAAACTGGAATTGCAATCTAATTCTAGAAAAGAAAGTACATAAAATGAAACTATGCTATATCTATTTTAATAATTCAAAATGCAAGAAAGAAAGTGCTTAAGAACAGGAATTAAAACATGGCATATAAAAGGTAAACTAACGAATACATTAGCCAACAACTAGTTAAGCAAGGTCTACATAAAAATGGAATAAGCAATCTATAATTAAAAAAAAACTGAAACTAACCCTATCCATCCATCAAATCCTTGTTAAACAAGACATGCAATAAAACTTTGTTATATTCTATTTCAAACTCTGTTTAAATTTAATTCTAAATGCATAAATAAAACACAATCTAATATCTAATTGCACAAGGGGTTAGTCTATGAATTTGCAAGTTCGTTCCTAACTACAAGATCAACGCATACTAATACAAGCCTTCATACTAAGCTGCAAAAGAGATTTAAAATGATTAAACTACAACAACAAATTAATTAACAAAGGAAAAATAACAATGTATGTACAGGAAATAAAAAAGAGGCATCTAAACTATAAAATACACGAACAACTTAAAGAACAGTTACCAGACTGCTGGTGGGCCCCCCAACAAGTCGTGGTCACTTCCTAAAGGCACACCAGAAACTCAACAAATCGATTTCACCATTAAAACTCAAAAACGTAGTTTCTATATAATTTGGCAATGAAAAATGGCAAAACAGAGTAAAATCGTGTTTGTCTCCAATACACTGGTTCTTCTACTGCTTAACTTCTATCTGACCACCATGGTGGTATTTATAATATTTACAGACCAAGTGGTAGACCAGAGGAGGGTTGAACCACTTCTAAAGTTGGAAAATTACATTAATGGTGCCCTAAATGTCGAAATAGAGCGAGCCAATAATCACACAACTTAACAACTTAAACTGAGTTGTCAAGGGTTCAGTAACTGGAGGGGGCAAGCATGAGCAAAACCCATGTTCCTGATTTGCCCACCACTGGCCGCCAATACCATAACCACCAAATCACCCACCATTTTTGTGGAAGACGCAGGGTTGGACGAAGTGCCGGACCGGGTACTGGATCAAGTAGTCGAAGGAGTGTCGGAAGCAGAAACGTGATGCGTTTTTGCCCTCTAACACCAAAAGATGTGAACTAGATCCTTGGAAACATAAAAATGTGATGAATTATACTCAATATCAACATTAAACACGAATCATACATACTTGGTGTAGATCATAGCGTTTTAGCACAAAATTCTTCAAAAATATTCTCCAAAACATGGAAAACACATATGTATGTTCGGTAAAGTGTCTAATAACTGTCATAAAATTGATCATATCTCGGGCCCAACAAGTCCCTCATTCCCCACATGCTTTTCCCACCCCAGGAAGTTGCCCCTTCTTTGCTCAACAATCCCTCGGCTACCCCACTTCCTTTCGAGGGCTTCAACAACAGGCCGAACAAGAAGTCTCAGAGCCATGTAGTTGCAGTTTGGCATCTAGGGAATCAATTCCCAACAATTCTCTCACCTGGAGAGAATTTCTCACGGGCCTGACAACCCACTTCTTTAGTCCATATCCAAAGCTAACTAGGGTATAGGTGATGGTAACAATAGGGTACAAATGATAGTTGTGTGAGTGAAGGAATGATAATAGAATTATAGGAAAATGAACTAAGTCCAAACTATTTGTATGCATGTTCCCAACTTGACACTTGTCATGTTGAGAACTACCTTGGGCCCACTTGTCCCCATCCTTAGAACTTCGGATAAAATAATTTACCATACTTTATAGTTTAAGGACTATTAATATAATAATTTTTTGGGCTTAAGCCCCCTTAGCTTATCCCCTTATCCTTAACTCTTAGCCCCCTTTCCTTATCTAGTGGAGTTTACCCCCTATACTTTTTTACATGGTTGGTCTACAACAGTTATGTGTTTTCATTAATATTTGCATGTGATTACATATTACAATGATGGCTCACTAGCCATTTAAAATCTAGCTCTCCAGCCTAATAACCACACAGGCACTCATGCCTCAAAATACATATACACAAAGGCACTTTGGCCCGAAATCGTGCACTTACTCCATTGTACGCAAACTTAGGATGGTGCATACCCTTCCTTTAGTGTGCAATCCTCGAACACTTACATAGATGTGTGATAGATTATAAAATGTGTGCACTTCTTTGGTATAATATTCCCATGCACTGACTGAATGCACGTAGAATCGAACCAAGGACCTTGTACCATCAACTCACCAACTTATATATATAATTGCATTTACATTTACAATCAGTACCCATGACTCACTAGCCTATATGTCCATTTACATTTATATGTACAATTTTGGTTCATCCTAGGGGTATTACATTCCCTTCCCCCTTATTTTTGCATTGTCCTCAGTGTAGTATATACACATATGCAATCAAAACTTCAAAAGTCTTAAAAAAGATGCAGGTATTCTACCCGCATAGCATCCTCGTGCTCCCAAGTTGCATCTTCAGGATGATACCAGGTCCATTGGACCTTTACTATCCCTACGGCTCGATTCCAGAGATGCTTGATCTTTTGGTCCAATATGCACACTAGATGCACTTGAAAGTCACTCTCTTGCTCCACCTGAATCACATTCCAATCAATGACATGATTAGCATCAGGTACATAATTTTTAAGCAATGACACATGGAATACATTATGGATACATGACATTGATGTCATTAAGTCAAGCATATATGCTACAAGACCAATCCTCTCTAGGATTTCAAATGGCCCATAGTAACGTGCTACCAGCTTTGAATAATTTCCCAACTTTAGGGAACTTCTCTTGGCTTTTACTTTCAAGAACACATGGTCACTCACTTTAAATTCTCTATGAGTTTTGCCTTTATCAACATATATTTTCTTCTTGTCCTGGGCAACCTTTAAATTCTATTTTATTTTCATCATCTTCTCTTCCATTTCCCTAATTAGTTCTGGCCCAACCACTGTTCTATCTGTTGGGTTGTCCCAACTCACTGGTGTGTTTCACTTTCTGCCATAAAGTGCCTCAAATGGGCTCATCTTTAGAGATTCTTGGTACCCATTGTTATAATCAAACTCTACCAAATGCAAATAATCCTCCCATTTAGATTGTTTATCCATCACATGCATCCTTAGCATGTCTTCTATCACCTGATTCACCCTTTTTGTTTTCCCATTTGACTCTAGATGATATGTTGTGCTGAAATTTAGATTTTTTCTGAATCCCTTGAATAATCCTTTCCAAAAATTTGATACAAATTTTGGATCTCTGTTAGATACAATTGTCTTGGGTATACCATGTAGTTAAGCAATTTCTCTCATATAAATATCAACAATGTTGGTTTCCTTGTGTGTGAGCTTTAATGGAATAAAATGTGCATCTTTAGTAAGCTTATCTACCACTACCATGATAAAATCATGCTTCTTGATTGTTCTGGGTAGTTTGGTGATGAAATCCATTGTTACAACTTCCCATTTCCACTCAGGAATGGGAAATGGTTGTAACAAATTAGTTGGGTGTCTATGCTCAGCCTTAACCTTTTGGCATTCCATACACCTAGAAATAAAAACAACAACTTCTTTTTTCATGCATGACCAATACTATTGGCTCTTGATAGCTGCAATAGTTTTCTGGTAACCTGGGTGCCCAACATAAGACACACTATGCATTTCTCCCAATATCATATTTTTCAATTCCTGAGATTTTGACACATAAATTATGCCCATATACATGAGAATTTCATCATTTTCTAGCTTATATTCTTCAATTTTCTGCCGTAAATTATCTTGTTGTAATTTTGTCTTTATTTCCATTTACTGTAGGTCTGATTTTGCAGCCTCTAAAATTTTGTCTTTCAAATTTGATCTATACATGCTAATGGTTGTAGTATGCATCTCATGCACTCTTCTGTTGAGTGCATCTGCTACTTTGTTCTCTTTACCCTTGATATGCTTTATATCAAAGTCATACTCACTGAGGAATTCCAACCACCTGCTTTTCCTAGCATTTATAGTTGGTTGTCCAAATAAATATTTCAGACCACTATGGTCTGTCCTCAATTCAAATATTTTTCCCATGAGGTAGTGCCTCCACATATTCAAGGCATGCACTATGGCTACCAATTCCAAATCATGAGTAGCATAGTGTTTCTCATGTTCCTTTAATTTCTTTGATTCATAACATACCACATGTCCATTCTGACTAAGAAATCCTCCAAGTCCCTCTTTACATGCATCAATGCATATAATGAAGTCTTCATTTGGACGAACAATTCTTAATATTGGATCACTTGTTAATAAATGATTCAAGTGCTGGAAACTTCTTTCACAATCGGATGTCCACTGAGACTTCACACCCTTCTTCTCCAAGGAAGTGATTGGGTGTGGAATCTTTGAGAATCCTTCAATGAATCTCATATATTAACCTGCAAGGCCCATACATGATCTCATCTCCGAGACATTCCTTAGTGTCGGCCATCCTTCAATGGCCCTTATCTTTTTTGGATCTACTACTACCACTTCCTCTGAAATGATATGGCCCAAATAATGAATTTGATTATGGTAGAATGAGAACTTGCTCAATTTGGCATACAACTGATGCTCCCTCAATACCTATAATACCATCCTCAAGTGTTGCTCATGCTCTTTCTCAGACTTAGAATATATAAGAATGTCATCCAAGAAGACAATGGCAAACTTATCTAAGTAATCCATGAAAATACCATTCATTAAACACATGAAGACAACTGGTGCATTTGATAACCCAAATGGCACCATGTGAACTCACAATGGCCATACCTTGTTTTGAAGGCAGTCTTGTTGATGTATTCTTATTTAATTCTTACCTTATGATAGCCTGACCCGAGACCAATCTTGGAGAATATTTTTGCATCTTTTAGTTGATCAAAGAGGTCATATATCCTTGGCAAAGGATATTTGTTCTTCACAGTTACCTTGTTCAACTTCCTGAAGTGATGTGCTGTCTCCTCTCCTTTCCCTTCACCTCTATGCATTCTCTCATTTTATACTTAGTCTTTTTTCCCATTGTCTCACTACTTTCATATTCCCCTTACCATTTTCCACACTTAGCCATTTTTTCTTATTCCTTTCCACTTCATTTCCCTTTTCCTTTATTTTCCCATGTCTTTTTATTTTCTTTTCCATATTTATTTATCCCATTTTTCCATTTCTTTCCTTTTCCCTTTTTCCTTTCCCAAATTTCACGTAATTCCTTTATTTCCCATATATTTCTTTTCATTTTTTGTATTTTCCATATTTCTTTCCATATTTCACATGACCCATTATATACTTTCCAGGCTTAGTCTTATTTACTATGGCTTACCGCAGGTTCGCGGGTTGGTGATATTTCTTAAGAGTATGTGTTATCTCCGCTACCCTCACAATGCACTTTGACTTCCACCACCTTCATAATGCACACAACTCTTTTTACTATTCTTTTCTATGTAACTTCTCGAACACTTAGCTAAATATATGAGTTACTGTGGGTTCATGGGTTTGTGGGTTGGTGAGGCTTGGTGATGTTTATTTCATGTTATATGAGTCCGACCGACTGCCACATTTTCCTATACTTAGCCGTTTCTGCAGTCGTGGGTTCCCGGGTTGGCAGGTTTCAAGCTTGCATATCCCTTGTTCCGTGACATACATTTTGTATTCCAAACGATTTGTGATCTACATTTTGACCATTTGACTCCCCAAGCTCCTAAGTATCTCATCTCTCATATATTGAGTTTGACTAACCGCGTTAAAACACTTATCCAATTCTCAACCTTCTGCAACGACGGGTTGGCGGGTTCACAAAAGTCTCTAATGTTATTTTATCTCATCCATCCCCGCCACCTTCACGCTTTTCCCAATACACATTTAGTATGGTTTAATGATAATAACTCAGCATGCAGGTCCTGTAAATATTGTCATTAATAAGAGAAGGGCTCAATGAGATTTCTTATTAAACCACAATAAAGCACGATTTGTGAAAGGTTATATTATATCTCTCAAGCGCTCATAAATATTATTCGGATCAAAAGAATGCTCACGTCAACTTATGGAAGCAACAACTCAACAACTATTATGTGGAGATACTTTGAACATTTTTGGATGAGAGGACCAAAACTTTAAGTGGTCTAGAGCGTATTCTTATTATTCATCCCCATCTACTCATAAGGAAGTGATTTGGATGTCCATAATTGCTCGTGTATGTTGTGTTCCTGAAGTTTTTGAATGTAAAGAACTGGTTGTCTGGTGTGCTGAGAAGTATATACCAAGTCAGCGGATGATTCAACTCCAAGACCATTCTCCCATCTCTCTTTCACCTCAAGTGTTCTGTAAAATGTTGAAACTCTGAGAGCCAACACTCACCTTCAAAGGTGAAGATTGCAGGGACTTCTTGAAAAAACATGACAACATCATGTATCTCTTACCTGAATTCTTGGAGAATCTCGCGGCCATCCCTTAAGATATTACTAGATTGTAGTTCAACTTGTTCAAGAACCCCTTTCAGGAAATTGCTTAGCTATTTACCAGAGTTATGGGTCAAGAAAATACTGCCAACATTTCCCACATGATTCTTTATATCTTATATTTTACTGTCAAGGAGCAGGCCATTTTTGATTGGGGAAATTTGATTTCCATTGAAATCTCTTCCCAATTGTCTCAGTATAAAAAGGGTAAGAAATTATTTATGGCTTCTTATTTGGTTTTTGCGATAACACATTGCTGTCAATTTCCTAAATTGTCTATATGCAAGAAGGTGAATTGTGAATTTGACCTTATGAACTTTTGGTACCAAGCGTTATGGAGGCACAAATCTTCCCTACATTTTTATGAAGTTTTCAACAACTTTGTCTCAGTTCTTAAAGGATTTTTGTTTGGAAAAGATACCCCAAGAATATCTTCTTAGGCTAGTAAATTCTTGGATAAAAAGGGGACTTTGGAGCAAATGGAAAATTACAATGTCATCAGGATTTTCGGTTCTAAGGAAAATCCATCCTTTATTCCATGCCATATATCCGACAAAATGTTTTTTTTTTTAAATTTGCAAGGAAATATAACTTATGGCTGCACTTTTTTCATGAAAAACAAAAAAGCAATTCATACCTTTGCCTTGGAAAATTGGGGATTTTGTATTCAGAAGTATGAACATAATTGATGAATTTGCAAACCACTTCCACAACTTCAATCTCAAGTATGCTGAAAATATTAGAGGGTTTGAACCTAACAAAATCTTTGTGGAACATATGTTAACAATGAGTTTTAGCAATTCATTTATCCACACTGTTCTAGGATAAGAAGAAGATAATAACCTAGGCAATCCTGCCCACACTGTTGGCAACTTAGAGACGATACTCAGTACCAATGAATTTTACAAACAAGGATGAAGGGTCCCAGCAAGAAGAGTGCCCAGTCCCCAACTATTACTCCCAATACTACAACACCTCAAAGCAGTGCTCCAGCGACCCACCCATCTAAAAAATTAATCAACAATAGTTCAGGTGGAGGAGGAGACAAGAACCCTCCTCCAGGAAAAATTGAAAGCTCACATAAACTTCATTTGAGAAAGAAGAGGAAGAATATTGTACAAGAGGAAGAAGATCATCACGTCGAAAGTGACATCAATAGCTTCTCCCTTGAAGATATGGAGCTCGAGGCTGACATTGAGAAAATGTTTCCTAACATTTATCAGCCAGGAGGCGCGGCCCACCAAAATCAGTCGTTGGAAATTGTTGAGAATGAGATCTTTGATGAAGAAGAATCATTTGTATTTCAGACTACTGTCTTTGACAGTGAATCTAATAAATTAATTATTGAGAAGAGTGATGTGAAGAATAAAAAGGGGAAATCTCCTTCAGAGGTTAACCTAAGAAATATGCGACCTTCCCAGATTTCCAGAATCCATAAAGCAACTTGCAATGCATTGGAAAACTCCATTGGTGGTCTTGAAGCAGAAAATATAAAGTTAAAGGAAAGGATTAAGGAACTAGAAGAGACCTTGATGCCTCTTCCACTCATTTCCAGCCCTTTGGCAATTGTTGGACCCACCATGCCCGCAGCCAAATTGGAAGGATCCTCAAGCTTACTCACATCAACTAGGAGATTTATGGGGAATAATATCAAGAAAAGAATGGCATTGATTACCAAAGCTTGGGAAATTTCAAAGAACATGATTTCTTTTGGCTCGAGGGTGCATGTCTTCCATGAGTATTCACAGGCCAAACTAAAAAATGAAAAAGGTTTCTACCTTGATTCTGTGGTTCCCTTTTGTATTAAAGTTTCCAACATGTCAAATCTAAAGAGAAGAGAAGAGAGCAGATAAATGCCTGTTGGAAAGTAAAAATAAAGAACTTGAACAACATCGTTCAGGCATGTAACCAAGACATAACAAGGAGATAAGAGTTATTCAAAAGGTTCAAGGAGGTGGACCTAGCCATAAGCACTAACGAAGTCCAAGATCCCAAGTTGATCCTCAACTCATTGTTCCTAGCAAAAAAACAGTTCGATGAACAAGTTCATATTTTTAAAGGATTGTCAATTGAAAAATTCTATGGTATAATTGAATATGATGAGAACGCCATAGATAACTGACTAGTGTATTACTCCATAAAAAATCAGGATATTGAAGAAGCATTGCATGGCATTTCCATTGATCTCTGAGACTTGGAGGGCGAGTTGTTCAACATTAAAATCTAACATGAAATAAACATGGCAGCTATGAAAAGTTACATCGAAGAATGGTTCAAGAAAGCTATCGATAAACTGACAAATGAAGGGCAAGAAACAATTGAGACAGTTCTTGTAACCATTGATGAAAATGATAAAAGGATATCAGTGAGCAAATGAACACACATGAGACCATCATAGTAAGTTTATGTTGATCATATCCTTCTTTTCTTTATCAAGTCCTTCATCTAGCTATTCCACCTCTTTCACTAGAAAGGTTTAACCGAAGACTCATAACTCTTTTTTTCTTCTTACCAGGTCTTGTTGATCCTTCTACCGCCCATCATCTTCCTTCTAAAAGATTATTTCTTGTATTTATTTGCTTTATGATCCACGGGATCCCCAATCCCAGTCTTTAAGACAAACACATTTTAAATTTCAAAGAATATGTAACAAACTATATATTTTTGGAAATTTCAAGAGAACTACTTTGGGAATAATCTCGACTGTGCTTTGTAACCCTGTTTTCAGAATATAAAGTATTTAAGGTTGATATATCATTATCTTTATTTGAGATTCCCAT
>JZKD02S0772119.1:280779-299172 GCA_000966675.3 Picea glauca
ATCTTTTTCTCTCTGATGCCCTGCTTGTCGACAAAATATTTTTGTACCCTCATCGAAACTTAGCGCATCAGAAATTATCTTCTTTCTCTCGATGACATCAACCCTACTAACAAGATGTGTATTTGTCTTGAAACCTCTCATATTCTCCTCCAACTCAACTCCTTCTCGTTGCTCATGTCAGTCAAGATCCCATCATTTCCAATAATTAATATTTCTTTGCTTGATTGGATAATTGATGACTGATCGCCTACCTCACCTAATCTACTTCATGTTGCAGTCATTTGAGTCACCAACAAAATTCATTGCACATACCATACCATACTGTTTACTCTGTGATTCTTTATTTTATGACTAACCATGATCATGAAAGTGTCCTCTATGATCAGGTGGGTTAACCACAACATCTATAAGACTTGTGTTAGATCTGAATTTCATCTTAGAAGAAAATTGGTCCTCCTAGCTCCTAAACAATGTCAAGCAATCCTAACATCAGTTGGTTGTTTTCGTGGATCTATATTTCTAAGAGACTGATATATGACCCCAACACCAATGGATGAAATAAAAGCCTATACAACAAAAATGACACAAGAAATAACAAAACAAAATTTGGGAGAAATAGTGGTAAGAATGGGACCAAAAATTGTTAGGAAATAAAACACTTCCACGATAAACCTAACAGAAGAGAGAAAGACATATTTAAGCTATAAAATGAATGACGAAGAAAACACATTGTATAAATAGATTTTACCCTGGAAACCCAAATGGGAAAACCAACATTCCTTGAGTGTCTTGCTCTCATGTTGTCTTATTCATTCAAAATAAAAGGTTACATGCATAACCTTGGTATACACCTAAGACACAATCGACATCATACCTTTTTGTTTTACACAAGAACAAACCTGTAGCCAATTTTACTTACATACACATGACCAACAACCTCTAAACGATTGATCTAAAGATTTAAATATTAGATTTTACAACATTACAACGTGTCTTATTTATAGGATTTACAGTACGAAAAACCCTAAATAAAGGCACCCAAAAATGGTTACAAATCCATGTAGGTAATTGGCTACAAATCCCATGAATCTCAAGTTTCTATTACAATCGAATACCAAGTCGGATTACGAGTCGACTACCAGTCAACCTACATTTTGTCTTGAGTCGATTTCCACATAACCACTTGTCAACCTCTTGTCGGTTGAACTCTTCGACTTGTTGTTGATCACTTTGACTTCGACTTTTCTTGGTCGATCCACATCGACCTTTGACTTTCATTTCCAGCCGAGCCACCTCGACTCGACTTTCACTGCAAAGAATATAACAACCCAACATTCTCCCACTTGTTGTCTTCTTCGCTGAAACTGAGAGTTTCCTAAACTTTTGTTCACAGACCCAAGGAAACAATGCCCATTGCCTCTCTGCACGAAGAGAACTTCAAAACACTCATAGACTTGGTCAAAGAGTCTGTTATGTTTTCCAACGTGTCTACTTTCTCCAACAACACCTTGTAGCTTTCCACCATGTCTCTTACGAAATGTTATTGTACATCAATATGCTTAGCCTTGGAATGATAAGTTGGGTTATTTGCTAGAAATATTGCACTTTGACTATCAAAATTTATCTTCATATCTCTTTTCTCAAACTCGATCCTTGAACATAGCCATTGCATCCATACTACTTCTTTGCTTACATGAGTGGATGTCATGGATTCAACTTATGTTGTTGATATGGCTATGAATGCTTGTTGCTTACTCATCTAGCTAATTGCTCCACCAAACATATTGAACACATATCCATTGGTCGACCTTTGTCGATCCAGATGTCCACCTCATTCGGCGTCAACAAATCCATGTACATCTATTTCAATGTCATTTCCATGCTTCTCTTGGTAACATATAATATAGTCTTTTGTGCCACATAAATACTTGAATACTCTTTTGATAATTGTCCAATGCTCCTTTCCAGGTGTTGACTTGTATCTTCTCAATATGTTGGACATATTGTCATTGATGTCAATAGTTGATGTGATGATTTGTTGTTACGATGAATTATCATTTACCATAGATGACATTGTAATTGATGACAAAAGTATATCAGTTAGCAGAAGGAGCAAACATAATGCAGAAGATCGAAAGCGTAAGCTCAGGAGGAGGAGTGAACTGAAGCAATTCGTGATTATTGTTGATCACGATAGGATCAACAATGTTCCTATGATAAAATATCAGAAGGGAAAATGTTGTATATAAGCGAATGAAGATCAAATCTCAGAAGGAAGAGCGCATTGCAGAAGTGTCGTCGAGATCGATGGAAATATTGAGAAGTTGACCAATGCATAGGAAAAAGTGAGAAGCCTCAACAACCATTTGATCAAGAAATTGATGGTGTTGAACATCTCATATAACATACGTCATTCATATGAGTGACTATGGGATTGAGGACCATTGGAGGATCATGATCATCAGATCTACAAGCTAGATCAACGATAGGGATAGATTGCGAAGATCGAAAGGAGAATTAAATGACTCGCTAGTTCCAATCTCGTAATTGGTCTAGATCATCAAGATCTCATAGACTCGAAAATTGATGACTGTGGTTGATCCAAAAAATGATCCGTTTAAGTCAGATTAATTCATGACCGTTAGATGCGCAATTGCCATATCAACGACAGGGATAGATTGCGGAGATCGAAAGGAGAATTAAAGATCGTGCTATTTCCAATCCCGTAATTACTCAGGACTGTCAGATCTTACAGCCTCAAAGATCGACAATTGTGGTTGACTCACCAACAATGCAAAAATTCAAATTGCAGAGTTTTGGTGATGAGTTAAACCACTTTCAAGTTGTGGTTCCACAATCATCCTTGATCGTGGATCTGCTTCGAGTGTTTTCATGACCGTTGGATCACAATTTAGTGGAAGGACAGGATAAGATGAAAGGGTTGAGAATTGAATATCTGAATACCCGTCAGTCGTCGAATCAAACCTAAATTCCCGTCATCTATTAGATCATTCTTGAGTGGAAGGATAAGATAAGTGGGGCTAAAGGGTTGAGAATTTGATTATCTGAATACCCATCAACCGTCATATCAAACCCGAATTCTCGTTAGCCGTTGGATCATTCTCGAGTGGAAGGATAGGATAAGCGAGGTAAGATCTGAGATCTCATTTATGTGAATTTTCGTCGGCCATTGCATCATTATAAGTGGAAGGATAGGATAAGCCAGAAGAACAACACCGTAGATAGATCGAGCCATCGATCTAAGAACATGATCAACGAACAATGTTTAGTTCAGGTCTAAAGTTGCGAGGAGGTTACGCTCCAGAGAAATCTCACTTCAAGTTTTTAGTTTGATATTTGAAAGACTCGAAGCCTGGAGAGACAGAAATCCGAAATGAATAAGGACCATCAGATTTGGAAGACATATGATGACCATTGAATCAGGGTTGTTGGTCAACAGACCAGGTCTACAAGGACATGTGGTAGACCATGTCAACATGGACATGTGGCAGACCATGTCAACAAACCACATAAGAAAGGACACATGGCAGACCACATCAGAAGATCTACGTCAACAGACCACATTAGCAAATACACATGGCATAGTCAGAGAATGACAAGTGTCAAGATGAATTGACATTTCAGGTACGTGCAAATCATGAATCAGAGTGACACATGGCAGCTACTCAGTTCGTGACACATCATCAAGTGACGTAAGAAAGTTATGTCACTACAGGAGTTTTACCACCTACACTTGCCCAAAGTCCCGAAGTCTTGAATGCCGAAGTCCTGAAGTGGACACAAGATGTATGATCCGAAGATCACTTCGGGAGCATTCTCATCCATCGATCTACTACAGTGGAAGGATAGTGTAAGTGGAAGTGTTAACCGACAACAAGTGGTCTCCACCGTTTATGAATTACTTGACAAGTGATCACTCCAGAGAAAAGAAGGGGTTGAGATTTGAAATCTCCAAAGTCCGAAGACCCAAAGGAGATCTCAACCGTTGATCTGAAAGGGACATGCGTCAGTGGATTGACAACTTCGGAAGATTGACATACGGAGGAAAGAAGGGGTTGAGATTTGAAATCTCCGAAGTCCAAAGACCCGAAGGAGATCTCGACCATCGATCTAATGTTGAGTGCACTCTCAACCGTTGATCAAAATACAGTGGAAGGATAGCGTAATCATAATAGCTGAAGTCCTGAAGTAATTGGTGGCCATCCATATCAATGCTTGATTAAACCCTGGCCATCAGATTAAGCGATGTAAGGATCGAATATGACCATTGATCCGGTTCCATGATATAATGAGAAACATTTGATCTATTTGAAAAAATATACTTCGGGAGATTTGAAAGGTTGCAAAGTCTCAAACACCCGGAGGGAAAAGTCCCAAAGTCCTAACAATCGTCCATCTCATCAGAGATTGAATCATGACCATTGAATTGATAAGCACTCAAGCGCTCATCTTGTCTAACATATGATTAACGCCATTGGTCATATGGTAAAGAGATTTAAAAGGCAGAATGGAATGCGTCACTTAAATTGATAAGCCTGTGGTTCTACGCCTATGATCATATGAACATGGTTTGAAGGAAACACCTATTTCTATTATCACAGAGATGAAGGAAATCGATCAAAATTGTGATCGATTTATGAAAGTAAAAGAGGATTCCAGGTTTAATGTTGAAGATCTGAAATGATGATCTCTGGTGGTCCCAAAAGTCGTTATAAATAAACAAGTTAGTTATAACTTGTTGCACAAGTCGGCTCAATAACTTTAACAATTTTTTAGCATAAGAAACTATAAATACAACCATGATTGGTTCACTGGATGGTGTGCTTGTGGAAGTAGACGGGGTTGTGAAAAGAGAGCCTCGCTGAGGAAGAGTGGCCTACAGATAAAAATGAAGGGGATGCAGATCTGAGGTTCATGCGAATTTCAAAGAGAAGTTGAAGTGAAGAAGGCACAAATATCAGAGGAAAGATGAAGTGAATAAGGTGCGAATCTTAGAGAGAATATGAAGTGTAGTGATGAGTGTTGATGGTATACCTCTGATCATGAAACATAATTGATTCAATAATGGATCACTTATACTAGAGTAAACTCTAGTTGGATAGACTGCGTTCTATCAACAAGTTGGGTCTTGTGGCAAGCTGGGTCTTGCTTGAGAGTTGGTGCTGAAACAAAATAGTTGGTGCTTGGAAAATTATTATTAATATATAGATATACATTTTTGTTACACATCAAAATCACGCACTTCAATGATGTCCTATTGCCATCATTTCAAGTGTCACAAGTGTCTCATTTTGGTCGTATGTGTCACAAACATCATACTGTCATCTCACCTATGTCATGTCTCTAACGACATCATAGGGACACTTAAGACACCTTCAAAGATTGGTTTAAGGAAGAGAAATCATTTGATGAAGAGTACACATAATTTTCTATGAAGAAAACCACTTAAAAATCAATTTTGAAGGAAAGCGCTCCCCTACCCACTATCAGGGAGTGCCATCGCTCCCTACCCCTCTTTGGGGGAGTGTTCCAGCACTCTGTGCACCCTTCTGGGGGAGCGCTAGGATTTTTCAAGGAAATTTTTGGTAGCGCTCCCCTACCCACTATCGGGGAGTGCCAATGCTCCCTACCCTTCTTTGGGGGAGCATTGCAACACTCTTTGTCCTATTTTGAGGGAGCATTGGGATGTTTGAGGGAATATTTGACTGTTGAGGAAAATTAAGGAAAAATCCCCCTCATCTCTGGAGTTAGTTGGATTCAAATATGAGGTCAAGGCTGGAACTTAGGGAGAATCCACAACTGATGAAGAAAGATCCTCAACCTATACCAAGAATCTCTAAGGTGGTTGGGCCTCTCCAAGCTTATATAAGGAGGCATTCTCATGGTGAAAAGGACATGGAAGTTTAGAGGCATCAAACTTATAATCTCATAAGGGATATTTATCAGTGAAAGTTACAGTCATTCTGCTAGTGGATTATTTGAGCAAGGGTCTGAACAAAGAGAGCTTGGTGAAGTTGTTGCATCTAAATCTATGGTTGTAATAAATTTTCTTTGTTTTCATTAATATATGTATGCGCTTGGCCTGTTTCCTTCAAATTTGTGTATGTTTCATGAATTTGTTCTTTTTGATAGATCTATTTCGAAGCTAATCATGGTAGGAATAGGAAGTATGTTTTGTCGTTGTTGTTCCTTCGATTGCAGGACCTTTTGAAGGACTTGGAGATCAAGATAAGCCTGGATTGATCAAGGACAAACATTATTAAAGGTATTTATATTCCTTTATTATTATTCCTTGACAAGTTTAGCTTCATTAGAAGGAATGTCAGTGTTCAACATTTGCACCTTTCTGTCTTGATTATAGGGGTCTAGTATCCAAAAGGAAATCCACTTGTCCGGACAGGGATTCTCCTGTAACACAAATCAGTGACTCCAACAGGGAGGGAATCCTATTTTTATTTACTTGGTTTTTCCCTGCCCTTTTCCCACCTTTAAGATCATTTTTACTGTTTATTCATCATCCATTAGCCTTCTCCTACCTTCACTAGCAATTTCACCAATTTTCTTGCATTCTGGGTGAGTTTTTCTTCATTTTTTTGACCTATTTTTTTGAATTTCTGGGTGGATCAACGCCCCCCTTTAGGCCATACCAGAGTTCTAGCACACCCCTACAATTATTTAGGGAGCACTACAACATTCTGTACCCTTGAGACAGGGTGCGTTGGTCTCCTTTTTGTAGGATTTTTGCCTTTTTTTTTCTCAGATCTTCTCAGCTTGTTTTGTGGAAGTTTTTACCCAGACTTTGTGATATGGTTGTGAAGTTATTTAGGTTGCTATTTGGTGCTTATCACCCCTTATTGTCTTGATTGGAGCTTGAAACTTTTTCAAAAATGTGAAATTTCCCTTTCTAGCTGCTTGTTTTGTCGGGACAATTTGAGTGATTTCTCTCTCTCTGTCTTTTCTTGGATTCTTCTCTGCATCTTCTTGTACTCAATGAATGATTGTTGGTTTTCAAATATTTGGTTGATTTCTTGTTATAATAGGTTATCTCTTACTGGTTTTATTTTGGTTCTCATTGCTTTGAGTGCATGCTTTGTTTGAAACCTTTTTGCTTCATGTCTTTTGCATCTGTATAGGACTCTTTCTCCCGATTGAAAGTAGTAGAGAATGAAAAGATTTGTATTTAATTTATTTATACATTAGAATCAAACAAATACCATACTTGAATTCTTGATTTTGGGTAGTGAAACTAGCTTGCATTTGAAGTAGCAGAATTGCATGGTTTTAGGCATTTTGGGACATTGTGCATTTGGAATGATAAAAGTTTCCTCCTCGTAATATAGCTTTCATAGAAATGAAATATTTGCATTCTCATTTTCTTTGCATTGCTTAGATTCGGTCAAAACATTAGTTACTCCACTCCATGTTCCTCTTGAGTAAACAACAACCTTAAAATCAAGCGCTAAACTAAAATTTATCAGACTTTTTTACATTTTTGTTAGCAAACCTAGATTAGCTTAAGGTGTAGGGCTTTGGAATAGGTTGAAAGGATAACTTTCCAAAGATGTCAAACAAACTTAGAATCTTGCAATAGGGAGATCAAATCCAATTCTCGTATCAGCTTAATGGGATCCCCCTCTCACACAGGGGTTACACACGAGGTCGCGTTCAGGAGAGTTACAAAGATTATCCCTCCATGGTTTAACCGTTCGTAGTAGTCAGATCGTATATTTGGGTTTCTTCTTAAGGTTCAACTATCTTCATTTGGTCTCGGTGCTTCGTGAACTCTGAATCCGTTCGAGGTCCTCTAGATTTATACCGGTCCACTTGTCCTCAGTTCTCTTGAAGGATTTCAGACTTGTTATCCTGCCCATGCGTTCGGACTGGACTATCGACTGTACCCTCCGAGAGGTTGACTGCGAGTTGGTGAACTTAGTAGCCATAATCTTCAGGGTTTTACAGAAGGTGACGATGAAGAGGAGTCTCACTGTACCTGGAACACACGTTGGTCAAACTCACTCAGGCTCCTTGGAGGGTAAATCCACATTTACTGCATGGAAGCTTGCACCAAGGCGTAAGTCTGTTAATCATGTCACCAACGTAACTGATCCACCCGCTCTATCCTTTCCCCTTCCTATATTGATCTCACGACGTTGGATTTCATCACCAACTAGTGGTTTCATTGTGGGAAGTTTTGTTTGATTGTTTGCTTCTTAGATTCATAATGTGTGTTGTTTGTTTTACTTAGTGGACCTTAGGTCGATCAACATTAATGGAATCAAATTTTGGGAGTATCCATGGAGGAACCCCTTGTACCGAGGAACCTTTCACCTTTCCTTCTTTTGGAAACATTGGTCCTCTGTACATTACCACACTAAGTCTTTCAAGACTCACCATCGGATTACGAGTTTGGTTGTTCCCCACTCCGATGATCTCGAATATTCCTAGTGCTGCACCTAATGCTTCAGATGTAAGTACACCACACACACATCAACCTCATGTTGAATTTTCACCTTCTTCCCATTAAGTCTCTTCCCTTTCTCCTTCTCTGCCTAGTGAAAGTTCTAAATCAAGTAGCGAGGTTGATACGAAGAAGAAGAAACAGAAAGAGAAGAAGAAGAAGAACCCAAAAATGACCAAGCCTCCAACCATATCAAATGTTGGATCCAAGCAACCAACTACTGTCAATAATACTGGGAGTGTTGATGAGGTCAACAAGATTAAAATGAAGAATCTGAAACCCAAATTCCCTTGCAGTATTTGTAAGGGTGACCACCTTCTGAGGGATTGCCCTGGTCTTCCCAAGGTCTTAGAAATGTGGTCTTCCACATCATCGGCCTCTGCTGGACATGGTGGTGACACCCCATCGACTAGTGATCTTAGTGTTGGTAAGAAGAAGACAACTGTCAATTTCCTTGTATGTTATGTGAAGGTGATTATTATTCTCACCTTTGTCCTCATATGGACGAGGCTTCTTCTCTTTTGGAAAAGATTCAACTTCCAACTGGTTATCATAATATTTCCCCCAACCCATCGTTAGTTGATGGAATGGTCAATCTGGTTCCATCCCCAGTTAGTTCGGTTGATCAGGTGGTCAATCTAGTTTCATCCTCGGTTGAACCACTCGCCAAAATAGATGATCCAGTTCCATCATCAATCAACCGCACTTTTCGTCTGAAAAGTGAAACCCAAGTGACTGATCCAGTCCCGTCATTGGCTAGTCCCACCCTTCATCTAAAGAGTGCCAACGTGGTCAATACCAATCCTCCTCTGACAAGTTCCAAAGAGGTTTCTCCAATCCCTTCATCGGTCAGTCTGGTTGATCATGTCGTCAATCTGGTCACGCCCTTAGTTGAACTGGTTGACAAAGTGGTTGATCTGATCCCACCTTCAGTCGATCTCGCTCTCCCGTTAGATAGTGCAACCTAAGTGGTCGATCATTTTCCACTTGTCGACCCCACTCTCCCCTTGGAGAATGAAACCCAAGTGGTTGATTTGATGTCATTATCAATCAATATTACTCTCTCACTAGAGAGTAAACCCGATTCTACCCACGTTTTTCTCGTTGATACAGAATCTATCGTGCTGGGGGGCATTCCTCCCTCTCTTACAAAATCCCCTCCAAGTAATGAGGCCATCCTTTTTGATTGGGGTGTGCTAACTGGACCTCGTCTTCCCTCTCACATTCCCTTCAAGATTATAGTACAGGTTTGTGGTCGGGACATTCTTCATGCGCTGATAGATGAAGGTTTGTTTGTTAGTATTTTGTCCTCTATTTCTTGTCAAGCTTTGGGTTATCCTTAGCTTGTGCCGGTTACCCAGACTCTATTCTCTTTTAACAAAAGAACCAATCACTATTTAGGGATCCTTCCCCAGTTTCCCGTAACTTTAAGAGGGAAAACTGTCTTTATTGATGTTATGGTAGTCCAGGATCTCTTGGATTTCAATTTACTCCTTGGGCAAGATTATGTCTATGCCATGAAAGCTATTGTGTCCACTCTCTTTCATGTGATATCTTTCCCTCACGATGGAAGAATGGTGACTATTGATCAACTTTCATTCGTTGGCCCTGACTTGACCATCAACCCAATGAACTCCCTAAACGGGTCTTATATGCAGTCGATATCACCTCTGCCACAGGTCAATTATGTGGCGTTGTCTCTCATGACTTTGAATTCCAATGAATTGGATCCCGTAGTTGACATGGTGATCTCTTCGGTAGGGCTATTGGAGCCTAATCTCCTTACCCTTGTCATGACCCTTGACATGTGTTCTTTCTAGAGCATTGTTCTTCCATCTAGTGAAGATCTCTTGGAAGCCATGACCAAGTTTTGTCCCTTGACATGGTGTCCTTCTAGAGCATTATCCTCTTGGAAGCCGTGATCAAGAAGAGGTCATGAGCATAGTTTCTCTTCTTTGTGGCAAGCTCGTTAAAAAATGAAACAAATGCCAAGAGCATAGTTTTTCCTCTATGTAGCAAGCTCGTTAAAAAAATGAAACATAAATCAGGGGATTCAACCCAGAGCTTTGAGCATAGTTCTTTTCCCGTGTCAAGCTCGTTAAAAAATGAAATAATCACCTCTCCCGTCAGGTCGAGTCTTTCTCTAGATCTCGTAGATGTCGAGTCGAGTCTTTCGTTAGTTCTCGTATTTGAACCTTCATTTCATCCACCCTGATCCTTTTTCTCCATCTAGTACAAAAATTGGTGACAACCTCAAAGTCAATGAATGAATTGAAGCTGGGGGGGCATGTCTCCAGCCTTTGATGATCATTCTAGAGTTAAGCCACTAGCTTTCAAGCTGGGGGAAAAGTATCGAGCTTAGTCTTTGTTCTTTCTTGCGCTCGTAAAAACATGAGAATGTAACCGAGTATACTTTTATCACTTTTTTGGACTCGTAAAGGTTATACGAAAAAGGAACCCCCTGGAGTCTCATTTAAGCTCTTTTCATACTCTCTAAACATGAAAAGAATGCCGAGTGATCTTGTTTCCTTTCCCACTCATTAAAAGGTTTGAAAGGGCGTCTTTCAAGTGATAATTTATCTCTTTTTAGGCCTCGCGAGATTAAAATTATGAAAAATGACAACCTTGGAGTCATCTTTAAGTTCTTTTTAGACTCTCTAAACATGAAAAATCATCGAGTTTACCTTCTCTGGACTCGTTAAAAAAATCATACATTGGAGGGCCCATATGGGACCGAACCCTTACTTCTTCCAGTTTGTTAAACAAAGGAAGAGGGACTTACCAAAGGTGAGTTATATCGAGCATGTGTTACCCTTCTCGAGCTCATTAAAATAAAAAGAGGTACTTGTCTATTTGGTTGGGGGAAAAAATTGAAGGAAGCAAGCCAAGCAGTTTTTGAAAACATCACCAGTCACTCTTACGGTCGCCCTTGAACACGATACTTTGTCTTTGCATACATTTTAATCTGCTGAACCTCTACACTAAACCAATCCTCTGAGTTTCTTTACTCCTTTGGGTCACTCGACGAAAGTCACAATATCCATTTCATCATCATGTTTTGGTCCATGTCATGTTTTTGCTATTGTGCCTCAGTGTTCAAGGGAAGTATCTGCCTCGAGATTCAACCATCACACATATCTTGTTTCAATACCCATGTCAGTCCATGCTCATTTGATCTACCAATTTACATCTCTGTGTTAGCTCCGTGTCATTGATGGGGGATACATCAAGGCCCTCCTGCGATGAGTCTATTCTTGTCGACTTCAACAATAATCCAGGAACTAGACTTAGAAACTAGTTAGTACCTTGGGACCTGCATGCCTCAATGGTAGGCCTCCTCGCTTTCGAAAATGGGTTTACATCATTGACCATTGATCGGATGATTCCACAGTTGTTCGACATCATTTCATTTATTCACATTCGCTAGAATGTACTAGGGTACCTTGAGAATCATTGACATCAATGGTGATTTCCCTCGCACTTGTTAACGATTTACGTCATTGAACAGAATCAAGTGGTTTCTTCCATGTTCGACATCAAGACATCTATTCACATGGTTAGACTTGTACTACATCAGGATCGGTAAGAAGACCCTGGGTTGAGTGATTAATCTGATATGTACTTTACCCAGGTTGTGACAAAGTTTCTCTTGAATATTGACACATATAATGCCACACAGATCCACTTTGTATTGGTCCGTGGCTATGTCTTGTCGTCTCATAGATCCACTGTGTATTTTTTGTGGCTGCGATTAGTTCATGTCATGGGAGTATAGATACACATTTTATCTTTGGTGGCTATACCTTTTTTTTAATATAATTATGGATCCGCAATGTATCTTATGGTGGCCATAACTTGCAAGTCTTTATCACCCAAGAATAGGTATGCCTGCCTTGGGTTTGAAACATATCATAATATTTGTTTGATGGTTGTGTGCAACTTCTACCAGGTTCTCTGCGTCCATACCCTTGCTCAAAAAAGTCTACAAAGTACTTCAGTCATCAATTTCTGTCTTCTAACTTCGCACTTTGGGGGGCAATTTGTTACACATCAAAATCACTCACTTCAATGATGTCCTATTGTCTTCATTTCAAGTGTCGCAAGTGTCACATTTTGGTCACATGTGTCGCAAACATCATACTTCCATCTCGCCTATGTTGTGTCTCTAACGACATCACAAGGACACTTAAGACACCTTCAACGACTGGTTTAAGGAAGAGAAATCATTTGATGAAGAGTACAAAGAATTTGCTATGAATAAAACCACTTAAAAATCAATTTTGAAGGCCAACGCTCCCCTACCCACTATCAGGGAGTGCCAACGCTCCCTACCCCTCTTTGAGGGAGCGTTCCAGCACTCTGTGCACCCTTATGGGGGAGCGCTGTGTTTTTTCAAGGAGATTTTTGGTAGTGCTCCCCTACCCACTGTCAGGGAGTGCCAGTGCTCCCTACCCTTCTTTGGGGGAGTGTTGCAACACTCTGTGTCCCATTTTGAGGGAGCGTTGGGCTGTTTGAGGGAATCTTAGACTGTTGAGGAAAATCAAGGAAAAATCCCCCTCATCTTTGGAGTTAGTTGGATTCGAATCTGAGGTCAAGGCTGGATCTTAGGGAGGATCCACAACTGATGGAGAAAGATCCTCAACCTATCCCAAGAATTTCTAAGGTGGTTGGGCCTCTCCAAGCTTATATAAGGAGGCCTTCTCATGGTGAAAAGTACATGGCAGTTTAGAGGCATTAAACTTATGATCTCATAAGGGAGATTTATCAGTGAAAGTTATAGTCATTCTGCTGGTGGATTATTTGAGCAAGGGTTTGGACAAAGAGAGCTTGGTGAAGCTGTTGCATCTACATCTATGGTTGTAAGCACTTTTCTTTGTTTTCATTAATTATATATGTGCTTGGCTTGTTTCCTTCAAATTTGTGTATGTTTCATGATTTTTTTCTTTTTGATAGATCTATTTCAAAGCTAATCATGGTAGGAATAGGAAGTATGTTTTGTTGTTGTTGTTCCTTCGATTGCAGGACCTTCTGAAGGACTTGGGGATTAAGATCAGCCTGGATCGAGCAAGGAAAAATGTTATTAAAGGTATTTATATTCCTTTCTTCTTATTCCTTGACTAGTTTAACTTCATTAGAAGGAATGTCAGTGTTCAACATTTGCACCTTTTTGTCTTGGTTATAGGGGTCTAGTATCCAAGAGGAAATCCACTTGTCCGCAGGGGTATTCTCCTGTAACAATTATACAAAATCTTATACAAACATATGGTATCTATTGTCCATTGTGATTATGATTTAATTGTTCTTAATCTGTTCAATTATCCTTTAACTACTAACTTGTAAGAAGAAAAGTTAGAAAAGTCCACACACTAATTCACCCCCCCTCCTAGTGTGGGCGGTGTGTTCAATACTCCCTCTGGATGGAAAATGTTTGGTCGAGTGCAAACAATTGCATACATTAGACTACCAACAACACTTGCATATGGGACACATTTCATATCCTCTATTTATTCCTATGTCTTTGGACACTGATCAATTGTTATCCTTGCTCCCATAGGAATTGGTACCTTTACATGTTTTCAATCCTGCATGTTGAAACATTTCAAAACTGTTTCAACATGATTCTTCAAATTCAACCAGAACTTCCTAGCTACTCAATCTCTCTCGATATCCATTACCGGAATGAAGTTCACTACACCGATATCCTTCATGTCAAACTTGGAGGATAGTTGCTTATTCACCTCCTTTATTGCATCCATGTTTTTTCCGACCAACAACATGTTGTCAACACATAATGCTACATATATGAAATTCTCACCTTCTTCTTTGGAATATATGTAGTGATCATATTTGCTTCTCACAAATCCTAGACTAAGGATGGATGTGTCAAACTTTTGATACCACATCCTTGGTGATTTCTTTAGGCCATAAAGGGATCTCTTCAATTTGCACACTAGTTTTTTCTTTCCTTGTACTATAAATCCTTCGGGTTGTTTCATGTAGATTTCTTCTTCCAGGTCCCCATGTAGGAATGTTGTCTTCACACCCATCTATTCTTTTTCTAGATAAAATGTTGTAGCCAGAGACATTAGTACTCTAATGGAATTAATTTTTCAACAAGGAAAAAAATATCACTGAAGTTGACTCCTTCGACTTGAGAATATCCCTTCGCTACCAGTCGAGCTTTGAAATTCTTGACTTGACCTGCTTCATTCATATTTTTCTTGAATACCCACTTTCTATCGACGAGATTTATTCCATTAGGTAATTCAGCTAAATCCCACATCTCATTCTTATGCAAGGATTCCATCTCTTTGACCATGGCATCCTTCCAGAGTCTACTTTGATTCGACTGCCTCCATGACTGACTTGGGCTCCTCATCAGTGGTAGTTAACAAAAATGTGGAATGGAAGTCATGAAGACTATACCTTTCAACCAGTTTTATTACTCATTCATACCTCCTTACAACTAGGGTTGGTTGTTTGACCTCTTCATATAATTTAGTCGACTCATCTGAATCAAATTCTTCTTCATTCCTCAGTTCAAACCTCACCTTCTCTAGATTATTTTCTGTTTGAACCAATTTAGACTCAAAATTCCTTCCGACTTCTTTGAAGACCACATCTTGATTGTACATTATTTTCCTTGATGTAGGACCCCATAGCTTATATCATTTCATTCCTTCTTTATATATAATGAATATACACTTGACTACTGTCCATCTTTCCCCTCTTTTCATTGGGAACATGCAAAAATGCATCACAGCCAAATACTTCGAGATGTGAAAGTAAAGGATTCTTATCAAACCATACCTCATGTGGAGTCATTTCAACTAGTGCAAATGTAGGAGACATATTCAACATATATTTTTCATTGTTAACTTCCTCTGCTCAGAATTATTGTACGATCCCAACACCATTGAGCATGCTCCTTTCCTTTTCCATCAATGTTATGTTAATTATCTCAATGAATCCATTTTTTTGTGGGGTACATGGTGTGGTATTTTGGTGTGCTATGCCACACTGCTTGTAGAACTGCTCAAAATCCTTTCCACATAATTCACCACCGTTGTCAGTTCTCAACACCTTTATCTTCTTATCTGTCTGTTTTTCTACAAGAGACTTAAACTCTTTGAATTTCTCGAAAACCTCTGATTTATTTCTCATGAAATATAACCATGTATTTCTAGAAAAATCATCTATGAAGGAGAATTAATATAGGGATCCACCAAGTGAAGGCACTGAAATAGGGCCAAACACATTAATATGAACCAATTCTATAATCCCCTTTGCCCTTATCGTTCTAGATGGGAACCTTACCCGATTTTGTTTTCCATACATGAAATATTCAAAAAAATCAACTTCTAAATTATATTTAGGAAAATATTCGACCATACCTTTGTTATGCATAGCTCACCATCATTTTCCTCCAATGTGTCCCATCCTCTCATGCCATAGCATGGTCATGTCAACTTGATGAGGACTTGCTGAGTCGGTTTGAATCAAATCAGCCCGATTCGATTCGATTCAAAGTTGAGTTGAGTGATCTTCAGGAACAACAATGATGTTGCATATAGTTGAGTCGACATTCCCTAACAACTTTTATAGGGTTCCAATCTAAAATCCTTTCATTAAGACCATCACACCTTTGACCATTTTTCACATATCCTTCTAAAATAGAGTGTGCACTCCTGCATCACTCATCTTGATGATATATATCATGTTTATGGCCAAACCTAGAATATGTAGCATACCTGGAAGGGTTCTACTCCTCCCATCCTTCAATATCAATCATTCTCTTTCTCGTCCAAAAATTTTGGTTGTCGAGTCGTCCCCCAAGAAAACATCTCCCCCTTCATATCATTCATAATCACAAAACAATTCTCTATGTGGTGTCATATGATAATATGCTCCTGAATCAATCAACCAAACATCTTGATCCGACTGTGTACTAGTCGATGGCAGGTACACATTGCCTCCTTTATCCGGAGTAGTATTTCTCTCAGTTGACTACATTTCATCGGATAATGTACTGGATTCCATTTCTTTCGACTTGAAGTCCCTTTTGTAATGCCCAACTTTATCGCATTTCCATCACCTTCTCATCCAATGAACAAGGGATTTAGATCCACCCTTGGACTTAGACTTTCTACCGAAGAATTTTTCTTTATCTCTGTCAAGTGGTCGACCTCTCAGCACTAAATCATTTTTGGTTGATCCTTCCATGTTCTTCCTTCTCATTTCTTCTGACAATAGAGATGCAACCATGTATTCTAGCGTTAATGTGGTTGAATTACTTTCTATAGCCACAACTAAGCTATCCCAGGAGTCTGTCAAAGAACATAATAGGCTAATACATTTCTCCTCCTTAGTGATTTTAATATCCACAGATGATAACTAGCTTATTATGGTATTAAACACATTTAAATGCTCAGTCACTGAATTTCTATCAATCATCCTTAGAAGATACAACTTCTTTCTAAGGAACAACTTATTTACCAGGGATTTTAACTGGTACAATCTCCCCAACTTGTCCCACAGTTTCTTGGCTCAATCTTCACCTTAGACATTCAACAACACTGAATCTATAAGACAAAGTTGAATCGTACTCCTTGCCCTTATTTTGAGTTTCTCCCATTCTTCCCTCGACATCCTTGTCAAAATGGTACCTCGATAGACTATTACCCATTGTTCTAAATCTACAAGGAGATCTTCAATTTTAAGCTTCGAAGCTCAAAATTTTGGTCAATGAATTTTTTGATCTCTATTCTGGAGCTACTTTCCATTCTTTAAGCATAAATTTGGCTTACAACTCTTACTGGACCTAGGGTTTAACTCAGATCCAAGGTTGTTAAATCAAGATTTGATACCTTGATTGAGAGAAAATATGCACTAGATCCTGGAAAAGGAACATATGTTAAGTGGAATGCATGCAGGTTTAGGAAGACAGGTGTCGACCTAGGCGCATGCAGTTAAAGATGAATATTCAACTCATGTTGGGGGTTCGCTGGCCGTTCTCTGTTGGGGGGTCCATTGGTCATTCTTCCATCCTCCGTATGAGTTCGCTTGCCATTCTCGATTACCGTGAATTCCGTCCGACCTTTGCATTTTGACGTCTACATAACAACTCACCTCTACAAACCATAACCGTGAAGTCAACCCGTGTGAGTCCTTGAACCTAAAATATTTTCTCTTGTAGAGTCGAGTTCGTACATGGACCATTTGGGTCATTGCCTTCTATTTTCCTAAGTTATTTTGACTAGTTACCATTGCTGTCACCCATACCTTGCTGGAACTGAGTCGAAAGAGGCTGAAGAAGCAGGTTGTCAGGCCCGTGGTAGAAGAGGCAGGTTGTTAGGCCTGTGAGTATCTCTCTCCAGGTGAGAGAGTTTGTTGGGAAGTGGTTTTCTCCCAGAGAGAGTCCAACACTAGCTACAGAGCTCTGAGAATTCTTGATCCGACATGTTTCCGAGACCTTGAGATGGAGGTGAAGAAACCGATGGACTGTGTGACAATGAAAGTGTATACTCTTGGGTGGAACATGCATGTGGGGAATGCGATTTCATCAGTAGTGGGCGTAAGAAGGCTCCTGGAGAGAATCCTTCTGGTTGCACTATGCAGTGTTCCTGTAACCTCAGCCTAGTCTAGGATTCCCTTGCCCTGGGTGGAGCTTAGTCCCAGCTCAGGGGTGACCCACTGCTGAGCATGATTAGTAGCATGGTATAAGGCTAGGAGGTTCGTGGAAGGTCTGTACGCAGTTGGTGGTCTTATAATAAAAGATAAGTACCACTTTTATGTTCATTTACATGCTGTGTAATGGTACATATGTTGTAATTGATGAGTATTGTCTGTGTATGTTGTATATGCTGCATGTGTAGGCTTACTGTTACTTCAACATTAACATGCTATATATATAT
>JZKD02S0772119.1:299244-311416 GCA_000966675.3 Picea glauca
TACATTCTATGTTCATATGGATGTGTATGTTTTTCCACAAGTATCTATGTGTAGCATAGCTTGTAGTTAAGGCTGGAACTGTCACAGATTAGAGTAGTGAAACAAAGCTGCAGGAGTGACATTTCTCAACCTATTGGTGGTTGAGGACGTTACAATTTGGTATCAGAGCTAAATAAAGTGTCTGAGTAGTGGCATTTCCCGACTTGTTGGTGGCTGGGGATGTTACAATTTGGTATCAGAGCCATGGTTTCGACACTGAGATTGGATGGGCCATGTTAGTGGTTAACGAGACAAATATTTCAGAGTGAATTGTTGTCGAAACAGAAAAAACTCGAGGTTTAGAGTGTCCCTGGGTGCAAGGAGTGCGTCGACAGAGTCTTTGACTAAAAAATCTCGGGAGAAATAGATTGAGTTTTCTCATGAAGGGATGCGAAGATTTGTTTCAAGGAGTGCACAGATCTGGAATTTGACTAAGTGTCGAAGCAACCCTCTAAGGAGAAAGGGGTTTGAGAAATGAAGCTCAGGAGGAGGAGCGACAGTAGTCTTCAGATATGTTGTTGGAAGGATTCTGGACTGTTAGATCCATGTCCAAGAAAGAAAAGGAGAGCGTTGAGGAGGAAATAGATCCCAATCCGTTGGATCTGAGTGCAAAGGATTGACAGTCATCTGATCTAGCTTGATAGGTGGCGCAAGATCCAAAAATATGGAGCGAGAGCACTTTAAAAGTTTTGTGATTGAGGAGAAAAGAGAAATAGCTGATGTAGATCCTGGCCGTTGGTCTCCATAGGGGTATGTGTCAACAGATCTGAGACTTTGGGGAAAGTCACTTCGAAATATTTCAAGTGTGGAGTGAGTCTAAAACTCCCGAAGTCTTGAAGTGTTGAAGTCACGCATAGCCGTTGATCCTGAAGGAGGACATGCGTCGGTAGATCGTGAACTTCGGGGGAAATCACTCCGGGAAAAAGCGAGCGTAGAGGAGTTGAAACTCCCGAAGTTCGAAGCTCTGAAGCCTGAAGAGCCGAAGTGGTGAGTCACGATGATGTCACCTGGAGGTGACGTGGACATATCCTTTACCTTTCACATGTGCACACCCAGAATGTTTACAGTTGTACTATGTGGGCCCTGAGGTTAAATAACATAGTTAAAGGTCAGCGAGCCCACACTGGCGTTGATCACGATACATCTAGATCGATGACCATGAGGAATTGCGGGGACCCAATTTTCTCAAAAATTAATTTCTTAGGGTGGTCTCGCAATCCAAACCACGGTTTTCCCAAGGGTTTACGTGTCAGTGTCAAAGGAATTGCGGGATAAAAGGCGGGTTACTCCAAAATACGGACGCATGCCCCCACAATTTGAAGGGCGTTAAGCGCTGTGTGAAACTTTGGGTCCTAGTGGACGCGTGCCACCAGTTGTGAAGTCCAGAGACTTTACACTCCAAGAGATTGGTTCTTAAGGGAATGAAAGAAAGAACTTTCAAAATTTTTGTAATGTTGAGGTTATGAGACGTAATAACGTCACCAAAGATGACATGGAAGTGTTCATAAATTAACGGTTCGAGGCATTGGGGGTTTGTGGATGTGAAATCCTTTGAAATCCCAAAGCTTTGAAGTCCCAGATCTCACATGCTTGAAGTTCCATAAGGGGTGTTAACCATTGGACATTGGGTAGTCATGGACTGTTGATCCACCCTACTTCGCGAGTCCGGTAATTTGAACTCCGAGAGATTGTTGTGTGATGCTTGTAAATCTTCCAAATTCGAAGGCCAAAGGCCCAAGTAAGCACCTATTGATCTAGAACTTGGTGATGACCCATGGTCGCATGGGTTGGGGATTGAGAGAAAGGGACTAGTGCCAAAAAATTATGTTAAAGAAGGGAAAAAGGGGTTAGGAAGGAAGTCCGTGGGTTTCGTCTGGTTCAGACCTACATCAAGGAGGTACCAAAGAACTGGGAACTTTATGATAGGGTCCAAAAAATATCTAAGAGCCATTAGCTCAGAGAATAGACATCGCTGCACAAGAAGTGCATCAGAGAGGAAGCACAAGTTTTAAAGGATTATAGATTTCTGCTCAAGGCTCGGAATTGAGTAAGGAAGCTGTGATTGGAAAGGTCTCAGAAAGAGGATTCCAGATGTAATGGTTAGATTAAAATAGAAAAAGTGCTAGATGTGTCTTCATATAGAAGAAAAAAGGAAGAAGGTCAAGGAAAATTATTTATTCTACATCTGAGATTTTTTAGAAGTCATTGGATCAGATGTTGGGTTTGATAAGAAACATGGAAACCCCAAATGAAATTCTTGTTTGGAGAAGACAGTTCATGTGACAATCTTTGCATATAAAATGTGAATGTTAGGTGGAGAAACCCATCTACAATACATGATAATGCATGAACCATAAGTTCGTATGGAGATGCAAAGAATGAGAATAAGGACGGAAGGTTTTATGGAATATTAAAGAGTTTGGAGATAAGATGTGACATCTCCAAGGATCAACCCTACAGATTGGAGGTAGCACCTCCATTATGGCTATCAAAATGCGTAGTGGAAGCATGGCATGAAGTCATCAAATATGGCATGACAAAAGTTGAATATGCATGAACTGAATTAGAGGAATCCAAATAATAATGGAATGCTAAAAATTAATATCAACATAATATGTTATGGCAAATATTCAAATTAGACAAAGAAAAACCCTTGGATGGAGTCAAGTCCATGAATATCCTAAGATAATGGAAGAAGAAATCATGAGATAGATATCAAGATAATAGGAAGGCATGTCAACACTCCAGGAAGGAAAGCTAGAATAGTAGAGGATTGTTGATGCACTCCAAGGGTGTGAAGTTATTTCCATAAGATCATGGAGATATCAAGTCAAGAATAATTTAAAAGTGAAGTGACTTCTAAAGTGAAATCAATAAACAACTAGAAAGAAGAACACGGTTCTATGCATGGTTTTGAATGCAGAGGAGATGGTGCCTGACAATAATCCATCTTAAGTGACATAGAGCCATGAGTGACAACCCAAGAGGTTGGAGGTATCACTTGAATCTATGATGGTAAGGTAAAAGAAGGACTTTCAGTTAATTCTATGCAACTAGCAAAAGAGAAGAATAGAGTACAAGAAAACCTCAAGTACTAAATTATTCCGTCAGGAAAGGGCTGAAGAAGTTCAGTCCTGAAGAGTAATTGGATATTGAAGAATCCAGAGTCTATAAAACAACTTGGTGTGGAATTTGATTCATCCAAGTATGAGATTGGGATAGTTGGACCCAGGAAATTAATGGAAGTTGAAGGTTAATATCATCTTAGTTTGGGACTATAAATGCAAAGGCATCCAAGAATGATTTGGCTAGAAAGTGCACAGGACAAAAATAGTCATGTACAATGACTACAATGAGATCACAAGAAGATCTAGGAATCTAGGAAGAATTGAAGACTTCTGGGATCAACAAGGAAAAAATGCACATGGGAAAGAAGTTGCTACAATTTCTGTGGCAGCAAGTATGTTATGGCTTGTTGGGTCAGCCAGAGGAAAGAATGCTTGCATGTTTGCAAGTGTTGTTGGTGATGTTTTTTCATAAGGAGGGAAGCAACAAAGAGCCAAAGTGTTGGTTATAAGTTTCATAAAAGAAGCATGAAAGCTTCTACTGTCATCAGACATTCAGGTAGTATAAAATTTATTAATGGAGGTCATGCAGGTATGAGTTTTTATTACTCTTTTTGCATAATTGATGAAAGGAAATTTAGCTAAGAATTTCCTCAGCCAAAGTTATTTTATAAAATCACATGATTATATGATTGAGTGCATACCACTGGATGTGGTAAAAGCTGGAGGCCTGTATTAATTCAAATCTTTTTAGCTTCTGAATGCACACACTGACATAATAGAATGTCATGTTAATTTGGTTATGGGGTAATAACCAAAGAATTAATAGATAAGAACTTGTTATAGGAAGGAATGACAGTAAGCTAGTCATGTATGAGACCAGGACATGGTTGGATATGGCAAGGTATGGATATGGAAAGGCTATGATCCACATAGGTACTAAAAGCTTCCTACCTTTAAATAAAACTTGGACTGTAACCTTTTTGCTAACACTAATGAACACCACATAATTATATTCTTGGTGTAGTGTTCGGGTTGGAAAGGAAGGCATCTAATTAATTGGGAAGACAATAGGAAGTGTGTGGAGAATGTGTCAACACATTGACCAAAATTCCAACTTATGGATGGTGAGATACATGACTGAGATAAAGAGCATTATGTAATTCAATGCAAGGTGCACTGAATAAGTATGCATTGAGAATTACACYCATGCATAGTAAGTGATMKAATTGTATACTAAATGCAATGGTTGAATATGTTTTATTATTGCATGGAAATAATTGTTACTAATAGCTGAAATGTTGTTAACTCATGAAGTTGAGGACATTTCAGGGAGGTGTTAGACAATGCAACAGGAAAGTTGCAAGTCAAGTAGTCACATGAGCATTGACTACATGAATTTTTCGTGTTTAGAAAAAGAAGTAATGAACTTATAGGTATTACTGTGAACATGTATATGCATAGAATGATGATTCATTCTATTTTATTAAATTGTTTGGTAATTATGATTGAATTTCTAGATGCAGACAATTATAAATTCACTGCATATGGTTCTGTACATATTGCAATTGAATTATGATGTATAGGAAATACTGACAATTTTTGGCAGTATGCAAGATGAAGCCTTGCAAGAAAATGGTATGCAGTTTGGTGCTTGTGGAAAACCACAAGGAAGGTTGAAATCTTAATATGGAAACAACCAATAAGAATTATGAAATGAAATTTTATGTTTGGGGAAAAAGTTGAATTCCTTTTTGAAATAAGTTGGAGTTCCTAAATGAATTATTTTATGTTTTCTCATGATAACTGCATGTGGGTGATGCAGATGAGATGATTTTGATTAAAGTTAGAATGTTGAATACAAAGAGTAGCTTGGGGAAGATGCTGATTGGAAATATCTGAGGGCAGTTAGAACTCTGGGAGCCACGGTGCTCTGAGACTTCCTGAGCTGGCCTGTTGCTGAAGCCCAAGGAAAGGGAGGTGTAGCAACCAATGGATCATGTGATAGTGAAGGTGTACACTCCCGGGGTGGGACATGCATGTGGGGAAGGAGAGCTTGTTGGTTGGAGTGCTGTTGAGGTTTGATACCTTGGTCTAGACAATGTTGATGTGGAAGGTCTTCTCAATCAAAAGATAAGTATCAATTCTCTATTTATTGTATGTTGTGTATCTTGTATACAGGTTATAATGTTATTAAAATTGCCTGTATATACATATATATACATTGCATATATGCTTGCATTACCTGCATCCATGACTGTACATAATGTGTTTCATGTTTCATTGCTTAAGAAATTTATACCTGATGCTAATCATGTTATTGATTGGAATGTGATTCAGGTGGAGCAAGAAGGCATCTTGCAAGTGCATCATGTGCGCATATTGGACCTGAAAGAGAAAACAACTCCGAAATCGAGTCACATGGCTTGTAAAGGTCCAGTAGACCGGGTACGGTCCCGAGGATGCGACATGGAAGCATGAAGATGCTATGCGGGCAGAATACCCACATCTTTTTGAAGATTTTTGGGAAATCTTGTTGATGCTGTGTAAAGAGTTGCATTGAGGATAGTACAAAAATAAGGGGAGGGGATTGTAATACCCCAAGGACGTGCCCCAATTATATTATGAATTGTAATTATGTTTATAGGCTGGTGAGCCAAGTGTATATAAGATGGTGGGATTTTGTGTTTATTAGGTCAGAGAGTCTAGGATGCTAAGGCCAAGAGCCTATTTTGTATATGTAATTATGCAAAATCATTAATAAAAATATAAACATCACTGCGTGTAGATCGACCACGAAGAAAGAGTGATGGGGGAATAATATTCCACAAGGTTGGGTAAGGGAGGAGGCTAAGTGTGTGGGCCTAGGGGATAAGCTAGGGTCTTACCTCTAAAGGGGATAATAATTTATTATTATTTCCTAAAGGCTAAGGTGCACAATTGATCAATGTTGTCCTAAGTTCTTGGAAAAAGGAACACATGCTAAGTGGAATGCATGCAACTCCAAGAAGACAGGTGTCGACCTGGATGCATGCAATTAAAGTTGAAGAGTCAGCTTGTGTTGGGGGTTCACTAGCCATTCTTCGTGGGGGGGTTCGCTGGTCATTCTTCCATCCTCCACTTGATTTCGCTTGCCATTCCCGATTCCCATGAATTCCATCAGGCCTTTGTGTTTTGACCTCTGCATAACCACACACCTATGAAAACCAGAACCATGAAGCCGACCTATGTGAGTCCTTGAACCCATCATATCCTCTTTTGCAGAGATGAGTTCGTACCTGGATAGTTTGGGTTGCTGCCTTTTGTTTTCCTGAGTTGTTTTGACCAGTTACCGTTGTTGTCACCCATACCTTGGTGGAAATGAGTTGAAAGTGGTTGAAGAGGCGAGTTGTCAGGCCCGTGGTAGAAGAGGCTGGTTTTTAGGCCCATGGTAGAAGAGGCAGGTTGTCATGCCTATGAATAGCTCTCTCTAGGTGAGAGAGTTTGCTGGGAAGTGGTTTTCTCTGAGAGAGAGTCCAACACCAGCTACAGAGCTCTGAGAATTCCTGATCCAACATGTTTCCGAGACCCTGAGAGGGAGGTGAAGTAGTCGATGGACTATGTGACAGTGAAGGTGTATACTCCCGGGTGGAACATGCAAGTGGGGAATGAGAGTCCATGAGTAGTGGGCGTAAGAAGGCTTCTGGAGAGAATCCTTTCGGTTTCATTGTGCAGTGTTCCTGTAACCTTAGCCTAGTATAAGATTCCCTTACCCTGGGTGGAGCTTAGTCCCAGCTCGGGGGTGACCCACTGCTGAGCATGATGAGAAACATGGTCTAAGGATGGGAGGTTTGTGGAAGGTCTATATGCAGTTGGTGGTCTTCTAATAAAAGATAAGTACCACTTTTATGTTCATTTACATGTTGTGTAATGGTACATATGTTGTAATTGATGAGTATTTCTTGTGTATGTTCTATATGCTGCATTAATATGTTATATATATAGAATAGACATTCTATGTTCATATGGATGTGTATGTTTTTCCACAAGTATCTGTGCGTGGCATAACCAGTAGTTAAGGCTAGAGCTGTCACATATCATAGTAGTGCAGCATAGTTGCAGGAGTGACGTTTCCTAGCGTGTTGGTGGCTGGGGATGTTACAATTTGGTATCAGAGCTAAGTAAAGCATCTGAGTAGTGGAATTTACCAGCCTGTTGGTGGCTGGGGATGTTACATGGTTGATTTTATTTGGTTTGGATTTCCTAGCAATTGCTGACATCAATTTAGAATAGGCTTTGATTATGCATTTATTGTGCTTACACCTCAAATATTATGAGCCCCCGATTTGATGATTTGATGTCTAAAATTTATACATATAAATTTCCCCACAACTACCAGTTGACCTACATTTGGTCTCGAGTCATTTGCCACATGACAACCTATCGACCTCTTGTCGGTTGACCTCTTTGACTTGCTGTCAATCACTTTAAATTCGACTTTTCCTGGTTGATCCACCTCAACCTTATACTTTCACTACAAGTCAATCTACCTCTACTTGAATTTAACTGCAAAGAATATAACAACCCAACAAAACTTTCATTAAAAAGTGCCTTAGCTCACAAGTTTTGGGCATTCATCAAAGTGTACTTTTTGTCCCAAGAACATGCCAATTGTATGATTTTTCCGGTTACAATTCCAATGTAACTGACATAATCAAAATTTGAGGCCCGGAGGTGCCAAAACGATCTCGAGGGATTATTCCATGAAACTAGCCTTGTTAGCCATGACATCAATGGAATATTTGAATGGCATGGTTAGTCATCTCATTGGAAGCGTCTTCCCATGCTTTTCACGTCACAAAAAATGGTACGTAAACCAGATGTCGTATGAGTAATTTATGAGTTTACGAAATCATTGTAGGCAGTGTCAAGATCTCCTTCGATAAGGAACCTAGTTATCATTCTCCTTTTCACTCCTTAACGCTTCTGGTTGAAATGTTTGTGTTATATGATTTCAAATTTAAATATTTTTTTCTTTAATTTATGTTGAATTTATTGAAATTCAAATTTCATTTAATAAAACAATAATTTTAAAAAAGATATTTTTAACGAATGCCAAAGCTTATGGTAAAGGGTTTTTTTAATATGGTAAAGTGAGGAGAATATTTCAACTTATTTAAAAGCCACATGCCCCCCAAAACCACCCACACTCACTTTAAATTAAACAAAATATACATCCCAAGGACATGAGAACATTAAAGTTAGATGAGTCGCGGGGTTTATCTTGGGAATATTGTCGATACATTTTGGAGGAGACGGGAGCAACAACGTCGACTCAATCAGATAAGTTAAGAACATGGGTGTCGATCACCCTAAGAAATTGTTGGGAACTACTTTGGTGCATGTCGGAGAGCGTGAGAGGAATGAGCCTGGATCCATACCAGAGAACTTTCTTCGAAATAACCCGATATACTGGAAGAGTTGAAAACATTGGCTCTGGTACACCCGAATGATTTGTGAACATGGAAGTAGGTACATTACCATGAACAATAAGGGCAATGTTGTTTAATTTTTCACAAGGAGTTCTAGTAATATTTGTGCATTTCATGGAAAATTTAAGGAGCAACGAGCTCAATTTATTGAAATAAAACATGGGGATGACTAAGCTATTGATGAAGCACTTGATTTTGCAACATTGCTTGTAGAAGGAATCATGTGAGGCTGAGAGAGGGAAATTCAGTCACCAACATTCTATGGTTCATGATCAAGAAACAAAAGAAAGATATTTCCCTTTGAATAATGTTATTGACAACCAACCTAAGAAGATGTTTTCAGTGAGTAACTACTCTTTGTCGAAATTTGGTGTTTTAGGTTTTGGGATGGGTTATTCTTCAAAAAATACAAATCCATTAGTTCTTTGGGAGGCCCAGTTTAGTGATTTTTCCAATGGTGTTCAAGTTATCTTCGACTGGAGAAGCCATATGGCTTCGCCAAAGTGGAATTATTTTTCTTCTTCCTCGTGGTTATTGTTATCACATGTTAAATTTTTTATGTGAAATCTAGATTTCAGGATCTAGCAGGATGCTAAACTGGTTTAGAAACCCGATAAACTAGTAAAAGTGGCCAAATCTAGTAGGAAAGGGCCAAATCTAGTAGAATTTGAGAGAGTAAAGGACTTTCAAAGGCCAGAGTTCATCTGGACCATCCATCAACCAGGACACGCAATGCTTGATCTCTCACTTCGAAGACTTAACACTTCAAAGGATTGCGAGAGCAAGAAAAAGAAAACTCCTGAAGCCTGAAGTCCCGAAATGGACATGAGTCATCCGATCTAAGGAAAACTTCGGGAAATATCCCGACCGTTGGATCAAGGAAAGCATAAGGATAGAATAAGCAAGGAAAAAGGTTTGAGATCCCGAATATCCAAATTCCCGATAGTCGTTGGATTGAGTTAATATTTTTTGGGTTAAATGAGGACCATCGGATCTGGAAAATACATGATGGTCGTTAGATTAGAATAATGGTCAACTTCGGCAATGACCACTTTAGAGAAAAAGGATTCAGATCATGTGAGTTCACCAGAAGGCCGAAGTTTCGAAGTTGCTCTCAACCGTCGATCTGAGATACATTTCGGGATCTAGGACAACTGTTGGATCTAGGAGAAGAACATGTGCCACATGAGGAGATCTACGTCAACAAGTTACGTCACTCCAGGAGTTTGTACTTCAGGGGTTTCACCACCAATAAATACCCAAAGTCCCGAAGTTCTGAAATGAACGAGAAACAGTCATCGTGAAAATAACATCCAATTGTCTGATCTACTTCGACGAAGTGAACTCCAGAAGATTGAAGGATTGTGAAAGAGAAATCACTCGAAGTGTCGAAGCACGTGGCAACCATCAGTTGAGAAATAGGGCACACTCAACATCCCTGACACGTGGCACTCATTTCTGTTCATTTGGTTGCGTCATTCATCCATTTCCACGTAACACGTGTCACCCTTATTTTCATGACATGTCTGCACAATAATGTCAGGTCACCACATCAGATTTGGGAGATCGTCCTCCGGGAGGTATTCCTGCTCAGCATTCAAACCTCTCGAATGAAAAAATTGGTGCCATATCTAAACTTTGTTAAAAGGATTCTGGAGTTGGCGGAAATATAAACTTCAACATGGCGCTAAATTAGCAAGATTACCCAGATCGCAGATTACAGATTACAACAAGATCAACAATCGAGAGAAATTGCGGGGGGCGAAGTTGCGCAGAGTTTAATTTTGAAGGGAGATCCCACAATTTAAACCACGGTTTTCTCTAAGGGGTATGTGACATCACCAGGTACATTGTGGGATGAAAAGTGGGTTGCCCCAAACCACTTCCTTGCGCCCCCAAAAAATGACCGTTAGTCGTTTAAATTTATTTGATTATTATTTTTCAAACAATGCTAGAACATTAGAGACTTGGCGTGAATATCACTCTGCAATTTTAAATTTACAACTTAGATTCATCGCCTCACTTAGCCTTTATCCTCTGGAGAGTTCTATTGGCCAGTCAGTGTTTTCATTCATTTTCAGAATTTTGACTCCATAGCCCTAAGTGTCCCTCCCCTTCCTTACCAACAACTTTATAAAACCCCCCCAAGAACAAACTAAACCTAGCCATTGATCACCAAAGAAATACCTAGTGACACGAGTGATCCCTCTCTGAGATGAGCAGGCTAGTACCCAACTCTAAAGTTGGTTTGTAGGTTACCTCTATCATTTGTTTATCAATCGAACAAATTTACAGAGTGCTAACATTCTGGCGCCGTTGCCAGGGAGCAAAGGTGAAATATTCTTTGGGATAAATGACAAAGTTCATATTTGAGTACTGATGGTGAAAAGTATTCAGACACAGAAAGGTTGTACATCATTCACCTGGTGACTCCTCAAGAATCTAGAATTCAAAATTTTCATGGCGACTCCAATATCCAAAGACTCAGTAGCCTAATTTTTTTGTTGATGACTCAACTACTTCAAGATGGATCATAGATATGCAAGGTATGCTCCAATGAATCGCTCCATATTCTTGGATTTCCAAATCATATTTCTCACATATATTGGCAAAAATATTTGCCTAAATTCAAAGATGGGAAAGGAAATGATGCTGCCTTTCACTTGATTAGATTCCACATGCACATATGTAAGTTGGGGGTTGAATTTCATGAGGATTGTTTGATGAAAATGTTTATGGCTACTCTAGATGGGAAAGCAAGATTATGGTATGAAGGTTTACAACTAGGTAGCTTATACTCTCTTAAGGATTTCCACATAATATTCTTTAAGCATTATGGAGAATCCAATCCTTCATTCTTGATGTTTGAAGATTGTTGTGAATTTTGTGAACATTTCATTAAGTACCTTGAAAATGTTTTTGGTGATGAAGAGTGTATGAATGATGAAATCATAGAATCTCTTTATGAATATTCATCCCAACGACAAATAGTAGCCCCTCCTTTGGATGAAGATGAAGCTGATCAAGAAATTGTTGCTAAAATTCATTTTCATTCTCCTGAACTTGATGAAGACATTCAACCAGATTTCCAACAAGACAAAGTGTTTCAAAGTTGTCTTTCTTCCCCTATGAATGATGTGGTTGTTCAAATTCTGAGTGGCTTAGACATGGATGAGGGTTCTAAAACTGCATCTATGGAGACTTCAAGCAGTGAACACACAAATGACATAAAGTTTCAGGAAAGAAACAAAATCGTGTATGCCACTTTTCAATTAGAAATACAGAAAGATAATGAAGAGGCAGTTGTTTCACTCGATTCCTTTGAAAATCATAGTTTTGAAAATGCATCCATGGGAACTCCAGACTGTGAAATAGTTCATGCTGTTAGATTTTCACATTTGCAAGAAGATTATGTGTTGGATCATGTTGTCATTGATGCCAATGGTTTGTCATTGATGCCAATGGTTTGATTACTTGGGAGTTTGTTGGATCATATGTCATTGATGTAAATGGTTTGGTTTAATTGATGTCATTGGTTGATGTCAAGTAATTGATTGATATGATTCCCTTGATGAGAATGTTATATGTCCAAGTGGA
>JZKD02S0772119.1:326767-341050 GCA_000966675.3 Picea glauca
TGACATCAACCAATGACATCAATCAAACCAAACCATTTACATCAATGACATATGATCCAACAATCTCCCAAGTAATCAAACCATTGGCATCAATGACAACATGATCCAACAAAGATGAATCTAAACAATGTTCTTCTTACCAACAACCAAACTACAACATTGAAAAATAACGAAGAAAAAATCGACAACTTATATGGAAGCATAAAATAAGAAATCCTATCCGAATAATCAATCATCAAACAATTCCAATGAAAGTAGATTTGGGATGGATCACTTCCAAAAAGATGCAACATATTACTTCAGAAATTCATAGATTATATTGTTTTGTTTCTTCAAGTATCACATTTACAAAAAAAAAGATCTTGAGAAGTTAGTTTGAGTTAGAAAAACAGATAGGTCCTTCTCTAATCATGCTTTGAGGACACAGCATATTTAAGGAGAAGGTAATATAACATACAAAATATATAAATATTAAGTTATAATAGCCATAAATAATAATAATAATAAATAGTTATTAACTGTATAAGGGATGCATCCTTTCATGGATGGTCACCATATGTTCCCTTATGTTCTCTATATATTTGACACTCTCATTGTACATCTATTCATCGTATATTATCTATTTTGTCTCATTATGCATATTCTTATTCAATGTATTTATTGTCCAGTATGGATTACAGTTATTCATTCCATTTATGATGGGGGTCCGTCGTAAGAACCATATTGGTTATTTACATTCTTTAGAGACTAGTTGTCTAAATTCATGGGTATAGAACCAAAAATGATTGTTTAAATGCTATACTATTCTGTATTTGTAGTTTTTTATTCATATTGTAGACTCTGCTATATGTGAACTATTTCTTGAGTCATTGATAAGAGCATGGCAGGTTCTATGTGATCCAGATTATTTTCGGCACGAAATGAGAGTGGAGATATAATAAAGAAATGTATAGAGATGTATCAGATATCCAACAATATAACAAAAATATATCTGAGATATAAACACAAAGATACAATAATACACAATTAAAATTAATGTGCGAAATGTAAAGAACTGTAAAAATACAGAGTGAAAGATTCGCTAGAATGGTGGCAGCTTATCTCAAGAAGAGATGTGGCAGATACTTGCTTTTGTAAGAAGATGATTTTACAATGAGGCTCCAAAGGAGTTTTTATCATAAAGAAAATACAAAACCCTAACCCTGGAAGATGAAAATCCAATAGATTTGTGTACCCCGTTTTGGGTAGTTTGGTGTATCAACTTCTCGGGGGTGTAACTTTGGCATACGATTTTAGTTTGGGGAAAACGATAGCTCGTTGGGAAGGTATCATCGAGTAGATTCATTTTGGGGGCTCAATCAGAGCCTTTCGATATTATTAAGGTGCTCGATCCCAAAAAACCTTCATTTAGGTCCTCAAAATGGCCCTGGAAGTTTAGGAACCGAAAAACTGCTAAAAATAGTAAGTTGCCAGAAAATTGTTTTGAGCTAGTTGGAATAGGTGGGTGGCCACCGATATACACTTGGATCAATCCTCCCTCCTTAGGAAGAAATGGTCTCCATTGCGTTGAGTTCTCAGGGGAGAGGGGAAAACGATCAAGAGCAGCCTGCTCTGACACCACTAATCTAGATTATTTTCGGCATGAAATGAGAGCAGAGCTATAATAAAGAAATGTACATAGATGTATCAAATATCCAACAATATAAAAAATATATACCAGAGATATAAACACAAAGATATAGTAATACACAATTTCTAGTAATGTGTGAAATGTACAGAACTGTAAAAATACAGAGTGAAAGACTCGCTAGAATGGTGGCAACTTGTCTCTGAGAAGAGATGTTGTTGTGATACTTATATGTTTAGTATAATGCACTCATTAATTATCAATTTGGGATTTGTAATCAATAGAGTTACAAGACACCAGTAAGAAAGGTAATTTCTAATGTCACGAATATAGAATTAAACTAGATTATGCATGTTGGAAACAAATCAAAATAACACATTGCAATGCACTTTGGTTTTCTTTCACAAAGAGGCTATTCACTCCATTATGGCACATGCAAGTATGAGATAGAGTTGGTTTGACAGATCAACTCTGCTATCTGACCCAGAAAACTAACTATGCAATCCACACTTCTGAAAGGGAATCACACATCAATCATCAAAGCATAGCATGGGTAGTTCAATAGTCAATATGTTGGTTCTGCTGTGGTTCACAATGAACTTCACTAGTTCTTATCCAAATAGTTTTGACTATTTCTACCAACATCTATGATCACTCAAGGAAATCAAATTCATGAGAACAGAAACAAGGCATATGCAAAAGTAGAGCAAGTAAAGATCTCTAAGCAATGATATAATAGAAATCCTAGTCTAAGCTGTACTGCTATCATCTAACAGGGTTAAAGCTTTAGCTAATTTAATGTTTACACTACTGAAAACAAATGCTAATGCTAATCTAAAAAGAGGCTGACCTTTGTTGGGCAGTGGGCCCTTGCCGCTTCAACAGGTCAACTACTGAAGTCTACAGGAGGCTTGTCTTCAACACACACATTACTCTCACTCACATTTCAAAACATAAAATCAAAACTCTCGTTAACAACTCAACTCATACTTAATCATAGATAATCAGAATATGGAGATAAATGACATTCCATTAATCTTCACTTAGAATATGTTTTGTACTATCACACACTACTTCACATATTGGTAATATGCTAACTCTCCTACAATTCCACCATCCTTGCCACGGCTATTTAATAGTCTTAATCGTGAAACACAAGGAGGTGAAGTGATTTCCAAATCAATCAGTTGTTAAATTCAATCTTTCGGTTACATCTTTAGCTTCATCCTCATGACACGAAGTGCATGAGGATGAGGCAATAAACAAACTATTCTTATCATAGCCTTGCTAAAGAAAATAGACGTCCACCAATTGGCTTAGGCGAGATTTGGAACTTAACTTAGTGCATTAGGCTCTTCCATATTAGTACCGGATCGTAATAGGTAGATGGTACCGGATCATGATAGTGCGCAAAAGGTGGTACCGGATCATAACAGTGCATGGCCGTTGGTACCGGATCACAACAGATGAGATTTTAGTACCAGATGTGTTTGGTACCGGATTCAGACAACAACAGTCTTGGTGTGCAGGTACTAGATAGCTAAGCTGGTACAGGAACATTGGATATCTAGAGGTCAAAGATTTATATATATGACAAATTGAAGCATTAGTACATGGAATATTTAATTCCCTAACTCAATAAACCACAAAATGCATGAATTAACCATACTTTACCTTATGACCTTATCACTGGCTAATGGTAGCGTTCTTGTCACTCACCCAAGCTTAGGTAGGCCAAAAAGGTATAGATAAGGAGTATAATAGGGTAATGAGGATGTCAATTTTGGGTCTCAACATTCCCCCATGCCAAAATCATTGCATGTCCTCATGCAACTGAAAACAAACCCAAAATTTTTCAAAACTTGAGACTCTGTTCTTTACTTTGGTGGATCAATGATGTTGATGGCTGAAGCCTCTTCTTTCAGCTCCCTTTTGATGACCCTAATGTATCGTAGGAGTCGTAATACCTTCTTGAGCTTGTTAGAAGTCTCTTCATGGTCATCTTGTTGGATGGTTGCTTTCAATTGCTCATTTTCCTTTTTGATATACCTGTCCAAGAGTTGGTATTCTTTTACTTCTTGCTGGAGTTCTTGATTTTGTCTTTATAGTTCCCCAATCCTTTTCTTCATTTGTTCTTTTGTCAAGGTCTCTGTTGAATCCATCATTACTGGTTGGATGCACTCCCTTTCCTTGAATTCCTCCCTCATCCCACTTAAAGTAATAGTGGCTTGCTCCTCGGTCAAACTAGGGATGTCATCTTGGATTGGTAAATCCTCAGAAGGGGAGGTAAGGTCGATTGGATCTTCTTGTGTATGAGGAATGACTATTGTTTTTCCCTTCTTTTCCATGCTCCTCGTAGTTCTTTTACAAGGAGGTACTGGATCAGGGATGCTCACATGATTCCTTTTCTTCTTTTCTAATTGTGAAATGGTGACAGGGGGTTGTGCCACAGACTGTTTACTTTTAGTTTATGAGTTATGCTACCCTTTCTTCATCATTTTCTGATGGTCCTCTTTCTCAACTTCCACCGTTGAAGTCTCCTTTACTAATTTGTTTTTACCTTTTGATTCAGAGCATTTAAAAGTCTTGTTGACTGTGGAAGAGGACCTTGCTTTTTCATGTTGGCTCACTGCCCTAGATGATGGTGGAGTTGTCTTATCCTTCTTGCTCTTTTTCTCTTGGGGTTCCTTACTTTTCTTTGGAGCATGCTGGGTTTCCTCCACAAGTTTGTTTTCTGTGGGAAGGTGTTGTGTGATAAGGGTTTTCCAACTAATCTTTTGTTTTCTAAGCTCATGTAAAACTAGCATTTTAATGAGACTTTGATGGTAAATGCTAGTCTTCTCTGTTTTGGAGATGGATTTAACACCTCTTACCATTTTGTTCAAACTCATCCATAGAAAATATGGGAAATCAATTTCAGGCCCCCCTTCAAAATGTAATAGAAGCCTAAGATGATATATGAAGGTCACAACATACCTGCCTTCACAGGTGACAAATCGTTGAAGACTGGTAATCATTGGATGATATTCTTCCTTGATGTAGTTCCTAGGGATCCCCTTCTTCCAGTCGGGGTGTTGATGGTCTTCTTTCAAGAATTGTTGGCACATTTCTTTGTTGATTCCTACACCTTTGAAGTATTTGGCTCCTCTGCTAGGTATTCCCGTAACCTCCCTTAAGGTTGCTTCATTGATTATCAGTTGTAGATTGCCTATATGTGCAATCTCTCCATCATAACTCTGAATAAATTCATGAGATATCTTCTCGTGCCAGCCTGTAATTTTTTCCAGAAACAACATCCACCCCGATCTAGCATATTTTTCTTGACATAATTGGAACTCCTCGGTTTCCCTATAAATTTGGAAGACCGGTTCGTGTCTACTAACCACTATCATTATAAGTTGTGAGAAAAGGATCGGGCTGTAGCACAAGTTTAGTCAATTGATGAGGTAAGGTTTTGGTACCGGAAAGGAGTAGGCTTGGGACTAGAGAAAGCTCACAAAAAGGGGGAATATGGTGATGTTGTTGGTAATGCAAATGGTAAGTTTAAGAAGGATGCCGTAAGGAAAAAATATGACCAGATGAGGCTTATCTAGATGGCTTCACCACCAGATAAGCCATTTCATTTCTACCCATTACTGTAATGATGAGGACAAGACGTTGGGTATCAGGGCATCATTTTGGAATAGATGATTGGAAGTTTGAGTGGTGAATTTGATGTTAGGTCAAGGTTCATGATATAAGATAGGTTCGTGAATTTGCTTAAGGATGAAATATATTTGTGGCTTATCATTGCTATGCATGCTTCATATTTTGATATGATTTTTTCCCTTAACCATGTTCAAGAGCTATGAGAGGATTGATTAGGTTTAGCCGTATGGGTATGAGGGATAAGCGCATAGGTTTAATACTAAGGTCATAAGATCTAGTATATATTTTCATACTTATTGTAGTTTTATGAGCATAGGAAAATAAATACCATGTTACCTTTGATTTCACCTTTGTATGATTAATACCCATAGCATGTGCGACTGCTTGTAAATTGTCAGAATTCATCCCTTTAGACTGAAGCTTCTTGAAAACTTGGTACAGGAATGTCCTGTACTTTTGTTATTCTATGCTTATCTTCTTTTGTATTTGGTTTTGTAGGTGGATTATGTGAGTCTGGAAAAGAGTTCCGAAGGGGCTCTTTGACCTTTCCCCATGCCAAAGATGGTGTATATCTGTAGGCAAGAAGATTCAACATTTTATATCATAATGGAGAAAAGATGATAAGAGAAAAAGAAACCAATCAAATTTTAGAAGTACAACTTATCACTTATCATTTGATCTCATGCCAAAAAAATGAAATTGCCCTTCTTTTAATGGATTATTGATAGAGGTAGCATTCAACAATGAAACAAGGGAATATATATATGTTTGCCAGAAGAATAGGTCCCACCTAAATTGCTTCAAAGATTTACTATCATTGGTTGTTATAGATAAATTTCACAATATAAGTAGATTAAACTCCCTAGTTAGGGCTCCACTCTTGAGAAATTTCCTTCTTAAATAGTGTAGACTTTAGATGTCAGACCGATAAGTTGACTTAGGGTGATTCTGAAATGGACATTTGCTTGGAGTAATTATGTTGCTGATTCATCTGGATTTTTGTATCTCATGAAAGCCAATAATGACCTTTACTTTTTTTGTTTTAGATGACAAAAAGTGAAATTTTCAATCAGACAAGTATATATGAGACATTTTTCAACTAGAACCCACTACCAACAAGCATGTTCAGTACTTTGGTAGGGTAGTTGTGATAATTAGTGAGAGGTACCTTCCCTAGGCAGAATGCCCCATTGCCAATAGGCCCGTTCAGTACCCTGATGGGTTTTCCTAGTCATACCATAGACCGATACCCGCTGCCAGTAGACGTGTTTAGTATCCCGACGGGTTAGTCTCTTAAACCCTTTTTCCATCAGAGGCTTCTTGTCCATAGTCACCTATTTTGTTTTTTATTAAAGAGTGCTTTGCACGGTGACAGGGGAGGCTCATCTAAAAACCTTTTTACAGGGTGGGATGGTATTGGGTTGGAAGGCATATACTCTTCTTTTGTATGTCTTTTTAAAGATTTGTCTGAAGGAAAAATAAACTTTTATGCACATTATTTCTTTAGAGTGATCCAGATGTATAATTTTGTCTGAAGTTGTCCATAAGAGAATGACCTAAAGTTTCCTTAGGGTACTGGTACATCCTCTACCATAAAAGTTTTGGTAGTGTGCCCATGGTAGAGGGTGTTCATATACTCATATGTTACTCTTTAATAAGATAATCCAATGAATACTATTGAAGTCTGGTTAGGGTGAGATAGTTGCTTATAGGATACTATATTTTTTCTTTTAAATCATGCTGAAATACTGGGTAAAGGCAACTTCTAGTCTTTAAAGCGGATTATGGTTCCTTGAGCCATCATAGGTAAAGATTGTGTCCCTCTTTTTATTTTGTTTTTAAGCAACATAACCAAAAGAGATTAAAGTTATTCTCAGCAACAGAACCAAAAGAAATTAAATTTCTTCTCAACAACAGAACCAAAAGAAATTAAAATACTTCGCAGCAACAGAACCAAAAGAAATTAAAGTACTTCCCTTTAGTTTTCAACAGAAGGGCTGCCATTTGATACTGCATTGGGCTTCGTGGTTCCATCTTAAGTGGTTGTTGCATGGCTTCATACTTCAGATTAATTGACATAAGATTTTGAGATATGCATAGTATGCTTTGTCAATTAGGTAATATGTTTTGATAGTACTGTAGAAGGACAGACTCTGGTACCGGACCAGAACAAGATTTCTGGTACCGAAGAAGAACAAAACATTATTGATGCCTACAACTGATGTTTTAACAAGTTCATGAAGGATCAAATAGATTAAAAAATTTTATTACAAAAGAAAAGAAAATTTGTGAAAGTAAAACAAAAGGAGGTAAGAGTCTCTTGTTACCTTCAACTTATTAACAAAATTCGATCCACACCTATGTACAAAAAGTTTCAAATAAACTAATCAATCAATGTGGGTCAGTAGGAGGATCTCCTTCCTTATTGATCATCTGCATGTCTGAATTCTGTAATATACGATTCATGAATTCTTCTTTTGACAGAGGTTTGTTGTAAACTTGCAACCAGTGACCATTCACAAGTAGTGGTGTCTGTTGTTCATCAATTGTCTTTATCCTTATTGAACCATTATCGTAGATAGTTTCAATTTCATAAGGTCCCATCCAACAGGTGGTTAACTTACCTTTGAAGTTCTTGAATCTGCTGTCATACAATAGGGCCCAATCTCCTTGTCGAATTTTTTTCTTTTTGAGATACTTGTCATGCCATTTTGTTCTCTGTTCTTGAATGAGGGTAGTCCTTTGAAGTGCTTCCTGCCTAGTTTCATCCAACTCATTAAGCTGCAAGAGTCTTTGTTGTTGGGCTTCATCCAAGTTCATGCCAACTTGTACTGCAGTCCTGAAGGTTTTGATTTGAAATTCTATGGGAAGTAGCACCTGCTTCCCATATACTAACTCATAGGGTGTATGTCCTGTTGTTTTCTCTAGGTGATTCTATAAGCCCATAAGGCTTCTAATAATCTGTCAGCCCAATCCTTATGGTGCAACTGTACTGTTTTGGTAAGAATGGACTCAATGACTTTGTTGGTAGATTCTACTTGTCCATTTTCTTATGGATGATAGGGTGTATATTTCCTGTGTTTGATTTGGTACTGTTATGTAACACCTTTGACTAGATGAGAGGTAAATTGAGTTCCCTGATCAGTCACAATCTATCGCGGTACACCAAATCTAGTAAAGATATCATTAAAAAGGAAATCTACCACTGATTGTTCACTTGCAGTTGGTAAAGATTTTTCTTCAACCCATTTAGTCACATAGTCAGTGCATACAAGTATATACTTTTTCTTTTTAGATGTAGGGTTAATGGGCCCTACAAAATCTAATGCCCATTTATCGAATGGTTCAATGACTACTTGGGCTTGAAGTGGAATTTGGTCTTGTGTAGTAGGCTTACCCATTCGTTGGCATTCATCACAATTGGATACATAGGTTTTAGCATCTCTGAAAATATGGGGCCAGTAGTAACCTGATTGCAGAACTTTGTAGGCGGTCCTTTTGTCTGCGAAGTGTCCTCCACAAGGGCCATCATGGAAGGCTTGTAAAATATCATGAATTTCATCTTCCCTTACACATTACCAAATCTGGTCCTATTTTGTAGAGGCAATCATCGTGCCACATGTAATTTGCACTTAGTTGAATTACTTTATGTTTTTCTTTAGGAGACAATGTCTGAGGCATCTTCCCTGTCACAAGATAGTTAGCGACATCTACATACCACAGAGTGAATGTAGAAATAAAAAATAAATTTTCGTCAGGAAAGGTATCTTCTACTGGTGCATTATCTCCCAGATGAATCATTCTAGATAAGAAATCAACCACAAGATTATCCTTACCAAGTCTATCAATAATGTTGATATTGAACTCTTGTAATAATAACAACCATATTGTAACTCTAGGATTTTTTACAGGTTTGTTCATTAAGAATATGATGGCTGAATGATCAGTGTGTAAAAAAGCTTTATATCCTGTAATATAGTGTCTAAATTTATTTATAGCATGGACCACAACTATCAATTCTTTTCTTGTGACCGTATAATTAACTTCAGTTGGAGACAGATTTTTACTGACAAAGTAAATAGCATAAGGCATTTGATTTCCCCCTTTGAGTATTTTGAGACCCACAAGGGGCATCTCAGTCAAGAAATCAATCTCTTGTTGAACAAAAATTTCGATGGCGAAGGTCATGTCTCTACATTCATGCATCTCAATCAATTTAACATCACTCAACAAAATCTTAATATTGTTCAGGACAATGAAATTTGTCGATTATTTATCCTCACATTTGAAGGACAGATTAAATATTGGTTTAGGAAATTTCCAGCAAAGTCGATTCATAGCTGGAAACAATTCATGGAAATCTTTATTATCGCTCATATAGTCTATGTTTATCATGAACTCTTTGATGAACTTGCAGAAGTCTCCCTAGACTCGAAAACAAATTTGTGAATGATTTCTTTCAAATAGTCATGCATATCTATTTATGATTACCTGAAAGCGACAAACCCTCATACCAAGAAATCTTAGATTGATTTTCATATCTCATCTATGTTCCTGAAGGGATGATCTGGAAAATCAAACCATATCTCATTCACAAGATTCAGACCTTATAATGAAGGATAGGGGATACACAATCTCTAATCAACACTCTGTTATAGTTGTGGGGGAATCCTTATCGCAAATATTCAACCCCTTAGACCCAAAGTGTAAACCATATACTATCTCTCATCCAGTAAATCATGAATATACTTTGGTCTATGACAAATCTCTTATTGAGGAAATCCCATCATTTTCAGAATCTGAAGATCTCCATTCTCTTTATACAAATTTATTTGACGATAATCACCCACATAAGTATGATTCCATATGTTTATCATTCAATGCAATTTTTTCATTACTTTTACAGCATAACACTAAATGATAAACCGGAACAACAAAACCTCCCATCTTTGATCGATAAAAAACTAATTCTTAATGACAATCCATCAAAGATGCATGAAGTTATAAGTCCTTTTCCATTTTTGGAACATGTTGAATCAAAATTTGATCATGATAACCCTATTTTCGATTACTATTTTGTTGTTTTGGAATTGAATGTGAACATTAATGTATCATTCATTGATCCTTTGCAATCTGGAATTTCTCATTTCAATGAATAGATATCAATAACAAAAAACATAAGATATGCATATCATAATAGGTTTTTACATCTCCATGAAGAAATCATATCGAATATATAGCCCATCACCACACAAGGCACATGAAACATTGAGATGTTCCATGATACAGTCTCACCTCAATATGCTCTGGAATCACATGTCAATCTTCAAGGGTGGATGCATTATTTGTCCTTGCATTCTATCTTAATACTCCACCACTCCTCACATGATTTTTTTGATGTTATAGGAGAAGGATTGGAGTCATATTTTTCTTAATGTTTCCCTCAAACTATCAATTATCATCTCTCCTCTCAGCAGGTGGGTCATGTAAAATGTGGCCTCGAGGAGTTGATGTAACCAATAAACTTGGATTCATTCACAAGATCTAAAAACCATGCAAACACACGAGAATGAAAAATAACTCTCTTTTATTCCTTTTCCATCCTAACTATTACAATGGAAGTTCAACCCCTTAAAACTACTATCTGATATTTTTGAAAACAACTAATTTTAGAAAAAAACAACTAATTTTAGAAAAACAACTAATTTTAGGAAGTTCTCGCATGAATCTAAAACTGGCCAACAACTAAGAGATAACTACAGTGACACTATTTTTCAACTTGCTTGTATGATTAAGTTCATAAACTAAGAGATAACTAATAATTAAAAATTTTAAAATTCTCGTAAAAACACTAAAACCCCAATTTGGGGCCTTATATGAAGGAATTTGGCCCCAAAAAAGTGTTGAAACGATGTTTGATATGAACAATCATATCAATACAAAAGTGAACTCTTTCAGACACAAATTCCTGTAAAATTTCATCCCAAATGGATAACCGAGTCAAAAGTTATGACCCTAAGAAAATCCATGCATCATTTTCCTCTGGTTGAAAAGAATGCAACTCCTGCAAGTAACTGTCTTCAAACTGTTGCCACTTACCAAGATCTAGATTAGCAAGTCCCCCTATATAATCCATGTACTCCTTGTTGGTGCTACTCCTTCCCATTGGATCAAATATCAGTTGTATTGGCCTTGTCGAGTATGAAGGGTCTTCTTATCTAAAATATGCACAATATTTTCCTTTTTCTTGCTCATAATGGTCTATTGCCAATCCACCTATGCCTCGGTGTCATCACCCATATAGTCCCCATGGAATATATACAAACAAAAAACATTAATCATAGGGTAGATATCAATATCAACTCGTAAATCGACCTTATAAGCATTGTCGTTGATTTTCTTGAGAATCTTGCAAGGACCAATTTTATTATACTTCAATTTGTGGTAGGTTCCTCTAGGAAATTGTTCTTTCCATAAATAAACCATCACCAAATCATCTTCATTGAATACCTAGTAACGTCGATGAGTATATTTTATAATTTTTTTTTCTGTTCATTACTGGACTTCATTTGTTGTCTCACCTGCTATTGCAACTGTTGAATGTGTTCTACAAATGCTTCCCCATCATCACTAATCCTATCCCCAAGTAGTAGTTGCACCAAATCTAGGACACTCATAGGATTTATACCATAAATAACTGGAAATGGAGATTTACCTATATATCTATTCACTAAAATATTGTAGGCAAATTATGCTTGAGGTAAAGTGAAATCCCACTGATTGGGATTATCTCCAATAATACTCTGTAACATGTTTCCCAAACTTCAATTTACTACCTCATTTTCCCCATCAGTTTGGGGGTGATAAGCATTGCTAAACTGTAATTTAGTCCCCATTTTCTTCCATAAATTCCTCCAAAAATACCCAAGAACTGAGTATATCTATTAGAGGTAATAGTTTTTGGAACCCCATGAAATCTAACAACTTCTAAAAAAAACAATTATACCACCCTCGATGCATCACTAGTTTTCTTGCAAGTAATGAAATGAGCCATTTTATAGAACCTATCAATAACCAAAAAAATAGAATCATTACCTCGCTGTGTGTTTGGGAGCCCCAACTCAAAATCCATACTCAGATCTTTCCAGGGGCTTGTGGGAACTAGTAATGGCATATACAACACTGTGTTTTGTGAGTGTCCTTTAGCCATTTGACAAATCCTACATCATGCCACATACCTGGTTATATCATTTTTCATCTTCAACCAGTGACACTTATATTTTATTAAGGCTAGCGTCTTATCCTTTATAATTTTTTCTTCCAAAACAGTACTGTGAAGGTCTCTGATATTATTTTCCCTCATTGAACCAATTAGAATGCATAGTCATTTTCCTTTGAATAGGTAGCCATCTTGTATAAAATATCCACCCTGATTAAGATCCATGTTCAAAAGGAATGGATTCTTCAACTATTCTACAATCTCCCGAAAATCATTATCAGACACATAGACATCCTTTAATGCAACAAACCCAATTACTTGATTTTCCATGGTTGTCAAAATAATAGTGCGCCGACTCAAAGCATCTGCGACTTGATTCTGTTGTCCTGATTTGTGCTTCAGAACAAAGGTGTAGCCTTGTAAGAAATTGACCCATTTTGTTGACCCATTTTGTATGCCCATTGTTCAATTTCTTTTGGGTGTTTACATATTTTAATGCAATGTAATAGGTAAATAACACAAACTCTTTCGACACTAAATAATTCCTCCAATGCCACAATGCTTGCACAATTGCATAAAATTCTACATCATATGTGGAGTAGTTATTTCTTACCTCATTCAAATTTTCACTAAAGAATGCAATCGATCTACTTGCTTGCCTAAGTACAACTCCAATTTCTACATGTGAAGCATCACAGTCTACCTCAAACACTTTATCAAAATCCGGTAAGGCTAATATGGGTTCCTTAGTTACCTTCTTCATTAGAAACTTAAAACTTCCCTTAGCTTCATTGGTCCACATGAATGGCTTTCCTTTGGTGAAATCCGTTATGGGTGCTACACTACTGCTAAAATTTCGAATAAATGTTTGGTAAAAGGTAGCCAACCCATGAAAAATTCTTACCTATGTTATGCTCCTAGGACTAGGCCACTCCAAAATTTCTTTGACCTTCTTTGAATCCATCTTCCCTCCTTTTGTCGAGATAAAAAAACCCAGAAATACCAAAATTTATTGCAGCAACCTACAATTCATCAAGTTTGCATAAAATTGATGTTTTCTCAATGCATCTAATAGAATTTTTAAATGTTGCAAGTGATCTTCTTTGTTGTTACTGAAAACTAGGATGTCATCAAAATAAACGACAAAAAACTCACTAATATAAGTCAAAGCATAGTATTCATCAACTGCATGAAAGTACTAGGTGCATTGGACAACCTAAATGGCATTACCATCCATGCATATTGTCCATCCATGGCCTTGAAGGAAATTTTCCATTCATCCCCTTCGCAAATCCAGATCTAGTGTTATCCACTTCGTAAATCAATCTTACTAAAATATTTAGCTTCAACTAGCACATCCATCATGTCGTCCAAGCACTGATCTAAAAATGAAGAAGACTTTGATAAACTTGATTAAATTAAATTGCAAGTGAATTGTTATGTGTTTAAAGCAACCGGATCAATTTGCAACACATAAGAAAGGATTACTTATGTAGAAATAAACATAGACAGCATCATAAATCATTGAACATCAGACATAAACACAACAACTTGATAAAGGAGTTCACCCCACTCCGGGCTACATCTCCTGGTCCAGCCTCCAAATGGATTTTTTATATTAAATTGCTCAAAGTTCTTAAAAATAAGTCTTACAGTGCTCAAATCAACAAAATTACTGCTCCAATGGCTCCGCAGCATCCCAAAACCCCTGTCTAGGCTCTGACGGCTCCTGAAACGGTCGAAAAATGAAGAAGATAGCCTCCTTGAAGTCTCCCCTTCTTCTTTGCTG
>JZKD02S0772119.1:346004-375781 GCA_000966675.3 Picea glauca
ATGACTGCTCCAATGGCTCCGCAGCGTCCCAAAACCCCTGTCTAGGCTCTGACGGCTCCTGAAACGGTCAAAAAATGAAGAAGATAGCCTCCTTGAAGTCTCCCCTTCTTCTTTGCTGTCTCTGGTTCTACAATCTGCACCCTTGTTCTCCAAACCTGGTACACACGCTCATTTAAGTGGAAAAACCAAGACCCGTATGCAACCGCACACCGGTCCAAACCGTAGAACGATTAGGGTGCCTCCAGCCCTTAACCGCCTCGACACTTGGTCATATTACCCACGCGACCAAAGGCTGGGCATAAAATTCGTTGGTCCGTTTAAAAACCGTGCAACGGATTAAACTCCCGCGCAATTGTATAACCAACCGCGCGCATAACACAATGTATTAGCATAATATATAAAACCCCGCGCTTTTAAAAAAAAGGGTTATATAACAATGTTATATATGTTATAACAAACATTGCAATATTTATAATGCGCGCGCGCCCCATTACATATACATATGGTCATACAACAATTACAATGAAACCGTGGGTCGGGGCTTAGGCCCCGACCCACGCCCCTTTCCACCTAACACATATCCAAACTTAAATACAATTTCGCTGGACTATGTAACAAGGAACAAAGGCGGGTTAATTGGCTAGCGCATATATGTTAAGACTTTCATAGGGGGAGGTCCCGGGGTCGAACCTCGCGGACTCCCACATATTATTTTTAACATAACAAATAATGACCAACCAACGAGGGCCACGCGACACCCATGCATTGGGCCACGTGCCCTCTTGTCATTTGCTGCCAATGTGACACGTGTCATCAAACGATTCGTCAATGAACAACCAACCACCAATCGCCACATCATCAAACTGCCACGTCAGCAAGATGGTACGGCCTTCCACGTGGCCGTACGAACTGTACGGACAGGTACAGTCAGCATCCAAATTTTTACCTGTTTGACTTGGCGGTCAAATCGCGATATCTCCTCCATACGGACTCCGTTCGCGAAAATAAATATACCGCCGGAATCAGGAAAACGAGACGGACACAATGGCACTGTTTTCGTCTCAATCCGAGCACTTTGAAAATTGAGCAAATTTTGATCCCCTGATCAAGCACGGTATAGGAAACCAATATTTGATGGTAATTTTATTCATTTCTTTGCTATCTGTGCACATCCTCCAAACATTATCCTTTTTGGGAGTCAACAATGCTGGTACAACACAGGGACTCATGCTTTCTCTTACCAAACCTTTCTTTATAAGTTCTTTCACTTGTTGGTTGAGATTTGCATGTTGTGTAGGACTCATCCTATAGGCTGTTTGATTAGGTAAATATTATCATGAGATTAGATAAATGTGATCTTGAATATCCCTCTTTGTTGGAATACCATTAGGTAGTTCATTAGGGATAACATCAACATATTCTTCTAGTAACTTGGCCACTTTAGTAGTCTTCCATGGTTCCTTTTTGCACTATTAATACATAGCAGAATCATGTTTCCTTCTTTTCCTTAACAAACTCTATTTCTGACAACATATTCTCAGTTTTTCCCTCATCCTTAAGGGGAAATAAGAAGACTTTTGATCCATCCTTCCAAAAGGTGTATGCATTCTTTCCTCCATCATGCATGACTTTTCTATAAAAATGCTAAGGCCTCCTCAATAACAAATTACATGCATCTATCAGAATGACATCATACCATACTCCATATTTATAAGTCTTACTGATGGAAAACTTGATCAAACATATTTTATCAATGGTGACTTCATTTCCCTTTTTGAACCATGCAATTTGGTAAGGCTAGGGATGTGTTTCAAAACGCAATTTCAACTTATCTACCATCTCTTTGGAAACCATATTCTCAAGACTTCCACTATCAACAATAACTTGACATACCTTTCCCCCAAAAGTGCATCTGGTTCGAAAAATATTTGTTCGAAGCCAAGAATATTCATTGCCGCTACTCTACCTTTGCTCTTTTTTTGGGAATCACCATTGACCTTCGTATCGTGAGACTCTTCCCCATATCAGGTGGGGCTTCAAATTCAGCTCCTTATTCTTCATTCTCAACTTGGACCAAGTTTAAGCTAGGTTGTTGTCCTTGCTTCAGCTCTTGCATGTTATAATTTGGGCATTCAAATGCTCGATGACCCTCTACACCACACCTAAAATACACATAAGGTCATCCTCTTCCATTGTTAGAAAATGAAAGAAACTTCCACACTAATCCTAGCAGAAGAGAAGAAGAATTTAATCAAGAAAGAAAATGACACAATCAATCACATAGTACACCGATATTTTACCCTGGAAACCCTTAACCGAGAAAACAAACATTCCTTTGAGCATTCTTCTCTCTTGTTGTCTTATTCAATCTGAATAAAAGGTTACATGTCTAACCTAGGTCCACACCTAAAACACAATTGACATCACCCCCTCTTTCATGTGCAAGAACAACCTTGTAGCCAATTCAGCTTACATATTCATGACCAACAACCTATGATTTACACATGCATGAGCATATTTTCCATTAAACTGCATTATCCTTTATGACCTTACAACATGCCTCTTTACAGTATTTACAACAAGAAAAACTATAAATATTGAAGCCTCAAATGAATTACAGATCCATGCATATCATTGTCTACAAATCATGCAAATCCAAGGATTCTGTTACAGTTGACTCCAAGTCGGGTTTACCAGTGGACTACCAGTCAGCCTTCATTTGGTCTCTAGTCGGTCATCTCACACACGCACTTCAACCTCTTGTCAGTTGACTTGTCATTGATATCTTTGACTTCCACTTCACCTAGTCGGCTCCCTCAAGCTTCGACTTTCTGTTGATCCACCTTGACTTCAACTTGCTATCGATCCACCTCAACCTTCGACCGTTAGTCAATTCAACCCAACTAGACTTTCATTGCAAATAATATAACAACCCAACATTCTCCCACTTTTGTATTCTTTGCTAAAGTAAGAGATTCCTAAATTTCATTCACAGACCCATGGCAGTAATGATAATTTCCTCTCTACACCAAGAGAAATTCACAACACTCATAGAATTGGTCAACGAGTCTGCTATGTTTTCCAACGTGTCTACTTTCTCTAGTAGCACCTTTTTACTTTCCACCATGTCTCTTATGAAATGGTATTGTACATCAATGTGCTTAGTCTTTGAATGATAAGCATGGTTCTTTTCTAGAAATATTTCTCTTTGATTGTTGCAACTTACCTTCATAGCTCTCTGCTCAAACTCGATTCTTGAACACAACCTTTGAAGCCATACTACTTCTTTGCTTCCATGAGTGGCTTCCATGTATTCAACTTCTATTTTTTACAAGGCTACAACCACCTGTCACTTACTCATCCATATTATTTCTCCACCGAACATCTTGAAGAAATATTTGTTGGTCGACCTCCGTCGATCCGGATCTCCAGCCCAATCAACATCAACAAAGCCATGTGCATCTAATTTACCACTGTCACCTCCATGTTTTCCTTGGTAGCATATAGCATAGTCCTTTGTGCCACACAAATACCTAAATACTCTATTGACAATTCTTTAGTGCTCCTTTCTAGCTGTCGACATGTACCTGCTCAACACTTCCACTACATGGGAAATATCTGGTCGAGTGCAGACCATTACATACATTATACTACCAACCGCACTTGCATAGGGAACATGTTCCATGTCCTCTATTTATTCCTATGTCTTTGGACACTGTTCAACAGTAAGCCTTTCTCCCACATGAATTGACACCTTCACCGGTTCGCAATCCTACATGTTGAATCATTTCAAAATTGTTTCAATATACTTCATATAATTCAACCAGAGCTTTCTAGAGGCTCAATCTCTCTTAATCCCCATTCCCAGAATGAAGTTAGTTGCACCAAGATCCTTCATTTTGAAATTGGATGATAGCTACTTCTTCACCTCCTTTATTGCATCCATATTGTTTCCAATCAGCAACATGTCATCGACATACAAAGATACATATATGAAACACCCACCTTCTTCCTTGGAATATCTGCAGTGACCATCTTTACTTCTCACAAATACCAAACTAAGGATGTATGTGTCAAAATTCTGGTACCACATCCTTGGTGATTGCTTTAGACCATAAACAGATCTTTTGAGTTTGCACACTAACTCTTGCTTTCCATTTACTACAAATCCTTCAGGCCGTTTCATGTAGATTTCTTCTTTTGGGTCCCCATTTAGGAAAAATGTCTTTACATCCATATTTTCTATCTCCAAATCGAATGCAATAGCCATAGACATTAGTACTCTATTGGAAGTTATTTTTGCAACAAGGGAAAAAATCTCACCGAAGTTGACTCCCTCGACTTGGGAATATTCTTTCACTACCAATCGAGCTTTGAACTTCTCAACTTGTCCTACGCCATTCATCTTCTTCTTGACCACCCACTTGCTATCGACATGATTTATTCTGCTAGGTCACTTGACTAAATCCCATGTCTCATTCTTGTACAAGGATTCCATCTCTTTGACTATGGCATCCTTCCATAGTTTACCGTCTGCTGAGTCGACTGCCTCACTGATCGACTTGGGCTCATTGTCGATGGAAGTTAACATGAATTCAAAACAAAATTCGAGTAGACTATACCTTTCGATTGGTTTTCTTACTCTTTCTGACCTCCTTACCACCGGATTTAGTTGTTCCACCTCTTCCTCAGATTCAATCAACTCATCTAAATCATCTTTTTTGTTCCTTAGTTCAAACCGCACCATATCGGGATTATTCTCGGTCTGAACAACTTCCTCAGGCTCAAACTTACCTATGAATTCTCTAAATATCACATCTAGACTGTTCACTATTCTCCTTGATGTAGGATTCTAGAGCTGATATCCTTTCATCCTTTCTTTGTATCTGATGAAAATGCATTTCACTTTCTTCTTGTCTAGCTTGCTCCTATTTTCCTTGGGAACATGCGCAAATGCTTCATAGCCAAATAATTTGAGATGTGGCATTGGAGGATTCTTACTAGACCATACCTCATTTGGAGTCATGTCGACTAGCATCGACAAACAAAACATATTCACTAGATATCTTGCAGTCTCAACTTCCTCTGCCCAAAATTCTTGTGCGAGCCCAACACCACTAAGCATGCTCCTTGTCTTATCCATAAATGTTCTATTCATTCTCTCGACAACCTAATTTTGTTGTGGGGTATGCTGTTCCTGAGTTTATACTTTAAGGCTGTAAAGTATACTGTCAAGGCATCCGTAAATGTAAAGGTAACTAAAGGATAAGAATAAAAAAGAAGGGTAAAGCAGAATCAGTTTCTCAACTATCTCTGTCTAGCCTCCTGTTGTTCTTGGATGCTGATATCTCTCTCAATAGTAGCCCATGAACATTCTAATTCAGCCCGGTTAGTTTTTGTTTCCAGAATGGTATTAAATAGGTTTAAAGCAATACTGGTTTGATCTTGGAGACCAAGTTCTATGTTGGGTTGTCTGTTATTTGGGACATTCACGAGGAGTAAAATTTTATTTACTTGTGAAAGAATTCGATAAATTGTTACTTCGGTTTTTTAAGAGATGAGAATAGGAAAAATAGTTTTGAAATTCAAAATAATAACATGAATACAGTTGAGGTCGTTTTCTGGACTTGAAACAATTTGAGAATCGTAAAATAACTAAGAAATACTACTGAAAAATATGAGGCTTTAATCAAGAAAGAATCTCATATTGTAACAGGAAATAAAGAAGAAAACAAGATTTCTAATGAAGTGTTAAATATCATGGTTAAAATAATCCACATGTCTTAAAATTACTGATAACAATTTAAGAGGAAAAGTTGTAAATAATTTGATAACCAAATCAATCTAAACTATAAAAGATGTATAAAATAAACTTCAAATTGATCATTCATTAGAAAGACATTGAACGGGAAACATAGAAAAATATGGTAAACAAGGCTAAAGAACACATAGCTAGAAGTTGGAAGGATTCAAAATCTCGTCTGTATCGTATATCACAGTGGATTGGAAAACTTTTTATACAATCGACTCTCCAAAAAAACAAAAGCCTTTTCTCAGTCTTCTGAAAATATATTTATACATGATCATCAAACATTTTCCCGTTGGTGATTAACCAACTTCCTAAGACTACGGTTACATGGATGAACAATGTCAAACCGTTTACATTTCTTTTCTAACTACATTACTATTCTAATGATGAAAATTTTCAAAAGAGTACTTTTATGTTTGTGTTGAAGAACTTCCTTCTTCTGCCTCAAGACAGTGAATACATTTTCACAAAAACTTCACCAAAACTCTGGGAACGTCTGGTATCTCTTTTGCCTCAAATATGAAGAATCTTTTCTATAATTCGGGAAAACGATCTTCTATTATCTTCCTTGTGAACTTAATAGTTTGCAACTTTAAGTTCGGTATCACTATCCATTTGTCAATTTTAGAGATATTGATTACCTTAATTTTTGGGATCTCTACCTTCATTTCCTCCAAATCCTCCTTGAACCTTAGCTGGTGCTTGACAATGTTGATCTCTCCTAATAACCCAGAACAATCATTTTTTCCAATATTCAATGAAGTATTTTCTAAGAGGTCAAAAATTCCTTGACAATCATCATTGACATCTCTGGTTATTCTTTTATTTTCGGCCAGGTCTGCTTCCCACACTTTGAGTATTACATCTCCTTTAACCTGTTCTGAAATTGATAGTTTTTGAATATTTCTGACCTCTTCCTTTGTTGAAAGGGCTACTTCTTTTTGGAAAGTCATTCTGGCCGCTTTCACTTCTCTTTCTTTCTAGAGAACATTCTCCAAATATTTATTTGTTTTCTGAAAGTAATTCTGGACAACTTCCAGATTTAAAAACACTTTCTGTTGTTCCTCTTCTATTTTCAAATGTATTCCCAATACCCGAGCCTAGAAAATTTCAAACTCTACCACTTGATTTGAAATAGAACTAATATTATCTTGTAATTGTTTATTTGCTTCTTCCTGCATTAGGACACGTAACTGGGTGACCTGTATTATCTGATTTTCTTCCTCTAAGCTTGTTTTCATTTTTTGAATCTCTTGAATATATTTTAATCTAGCTTGTTCTAGACCCTTTTTTATTCCCCAACCGATATTTCTTTTAGTTTCCTTCAATTTACCCTGTAGTTGATCTATCATTTGGTCTTTTTGTTCCAACATGGTTGTCAATCTGCCTACAGAATATAAATTTGCCGACGCCAAAGCTCCCATTGTGCATGCTATCTCTGTGGCAAATTATCCATCCTTAAGTTTCTTTCCATCTATAATGACCCTATGCTTTTTAACCATCCCATATCCTCTTGGATGGATTTCCTGTTTCAATATTGCCCTTCTCTTTTTACTGAAAAAATAATTTGATGAAGGAATCTCATCCCTAGAAATTGGTTCCAGATCACTGACATACAAATCTCCCTTGTGGGGGTTTCCACAAGTGGAATGAAATGGAGTCAAGGAAGTAATTGGACTTCTAATTTCTGTCGATGTTGTTCCTCCTATCTTTTCTGGAACATCCTTAGGGATTTTTGGGGAGGTTTCTAGCTCCTTTCCCTTCCCTGTCTCTGATTATTTTGTCTAGGAAATTTCTGTGTCTTGTGAAGGTATTCCAATATCCTTCATATTGCCTTTAGTATTTGATTTGTCCTGTATATTTGTTTCAAAGCCTGGGGGAGGCCCTTCCTGCTCTGGAGGTGGGGTCATAACTTCGCCCTGCAAAATTTTGGGTAAATAGCTTCGCCTATGGCTCTGGAATGACATGAAACCAATTTTTGAATCAGGTGGCAGGGCCTGTACTCTGTTCAATACCTCTTCATAGTATTTAACCTCCTTGAATACATCATCATAAACAGATGTTTCATGCTCATAGGATTTTAAATTACAATGCATCAAATGTTTGCTTACTAATTGATAGGGGTCATGCTTTCTATGTTCAATATCTACCAATTTTACTTCTTCTAGTGATTCAACATCTACTTTAGAATGGCCTAGATTCAGTAATGAAAATTTCCCGATATGTACAGGGAAACTTGGCCATGACTTCTTCTAAGCTGCCTTTAGCTCTAATCCAATGTCGCCTTTTACTATCTGGTGGGATACCTCTCTACACACCAATCTATCCGGTAGGAATTTAGGGAGTGCATGAGGGGGAATAAAACAACCATAAACCCTAATGTAGGAAAAATTCTTGTCAACAAACCAGTCGGCTATGGCTTTAAGATTTTCTGTGACTGTATTAGAAATGCGAGGGGGTTCGCATCCAAAAAATATTTTATGCATTGGAATTATAACAAAATGACAAATTTCATAAAATGCGTCCTTGGTATTTTCTTCCCAAAGGGCAGAATGATATTCATGAATGGGTTCTGGACAGGTTATGTTCCAACTCCAATTCATTAAGGGAAAATGAGTCACATAGCATATTGCATCCATAATGTATGCTGACATGTAAAAGGCCACTGGTTGTCCCTTTGATTTTACAACTTGGTAGTTTGAGATTTCTTGTGTTAAGTTATCTGACAAAATCTTACTCCAGTTAAAAGCATATCCTTCTAAAGCTTCTTCTAAAAAGGGCACCCAATCTGCATGAAAATGGCAGGGATCTTTTCTAACGAAAAGTATACACAACATAATGGCTACGTAGACCATGTATTCATTCAAGGATGTTGTAGCATAAACCCCATGGGTATCGACCCTAAATTTTGATGGACATCTCCACCAGTCTCTAATTATATCAGGATAAGTCTGGTCTACCTCGATGCATTCTTTCCTCTGAAATTCTGCTAAAAACTCGACATTAAAAGAATGTTTAGGATTTGGCGAGAGTTTATACATTACTTGTATATGTTCTAGCCTAAATGAGTCGATGATGACTCCTTGATCATTTAATATGCTCCTCGTCGGGATATCGACCTTTTCTAGGGCCCAACTGATCATATCATTGTATGCCACGAGCCGAGGGCACGCAACGATCTTATGAAGCTATGATTCTGCTATGTCCTGATAGTGATTCTCAGAATCAGGATGAGCATTCTTGAATTCACATTCTAGAAATTCAGATATTTGAGTCCAAGATTTAATGGAGTCTATAGCATGTGGCATGGTGTCAGAGATGATATCTCCTTCTTGTGTATCTTCACTCTTCTTCGGTGCCTTTTTCGGTGCCATGACTTTACGTTAAATGGAAAACCTGTCACAGAAAATGAATGAATGAGCTCAGCTGAGTGTTTCTACGCTTGATAAAATGAAAATACAGACATTCAAATGCTCTTTTAATTCATTTAACAGTGATGAGATTGACGCAGCTGACAAGAATTCAAGGCATTTAATGTGGAAGATATTTTACTGAGATACACATTAGTACCACGTATCACCAGTTATTCATTATTTAAATGGCCGTATTTTAGCACCTTTGGATTTTAAAGAAAACTCAGAACATTTGACTCAATCGGAAACCGAAACATGAACGAAACCTTAAAAAATGATTATCATTAATCATGCTTTGAAAAAAGGTTAATTTGTGCTAATCATAGATTAAGACGGAAGATTTCATTTTTCGGGATTTCTGGGATTGTGTAGTCGAGAAGTATGTCATCGATGAAATCCGATCTTCGAAATCACGAAATCACGATGTGTTAATTAAGACTTAAACATTTTAGCAAAGTTATTGATTGATATTAAGTGTTTCGGGATTTTGGGGATCATGTTGTCAAGAAGTATGTCATTGATGAATCCCGATTTCCGAATTTGCGAAATCGCGACGTGTTTAAAAATAGGACTTAAATTCATCTTAATGAACTAACTAATCAGGGTTAAGGACAAAACAGAGTTAGTTTGGTTTAACAAAAATTATGGATCGGGATTTCGCGATTCAGGATTTTGGGGATCGTTTTGACAAGAGATGTGTTATCACTGAACCGTGAATCCCAAAATCACGAAATGATTAACTTACGCCTTAAATTTTTGCATTAGAGAATTAATTAGAATTTTGACTAACTCTCTTTATTTTGGGAAATCGGGGATCGGGAGTTCGCGATTCAATTTGTATTGAAAAATATGTTTTCAGAAAACCCTGAATCCCGAAAACTCTTTAAAGTTAACCTTAAATCCATTAGGTTTAAAACTTATCATGATTAAGATAATTTTATAGAAAATGCGTCGAGATTCTTATAATACTTTTAGGTTTTTTCCTTTTATTATTTTAATAATTGATTTCTTTGGGAAATCGGTACCGTGCGTTTGGGAATGATAACGAAACTTGTATTTTATGAAAATCCGAAACCCGATAAAGGAAAGTTTAGGTCTTAGGGATAAAAAATTTAAGAATTGTTTCAACAAGGTATATGGTGTGGTATTTTGGCATGCTATGCCACACTTCTTACATAACTGATCAAATTCCTTTCAACATAATTCACCACCATTGTTATTTCTCAGCACTTTAATCCTCTTCTTTGTCTGGCTTTCCACAAGAGCTTTAAACTCCTTAAATCTCTCGAAAACCTTTGATTTCATCCTCAGGAAATATATCCATGTCTTCCTAGAAAATTCATCTATGAAGGAGACATAATACAGGGATCCACCAAGTGAAGGCACTGTAACTGGGCCAAACACATCACTGTGCACTAGTTCTAGAATCACATTTTCTCTTGTCGCTCTAGATGGGAACCTCAACCGACTTTGTTTTCCATATATGCAATGTTCACAAAAATCGACTTATAAACCACATTCAGGAAAAATTTCGACCATACCTTTTATTTGTATAGCTCAAAGTCCTTTTTCTCCAATGTGTCCCATCCTTTCATGCCATAGCCTGGTCAAGTCAATTTCATCATATCTTGTCGAGTCGATTTGAACAGACTTATCTAGAGTTGAGTCGAGTTGTGTCGACATCAATTCGAGTTGAGTCACATTCACGTCAATTTCAAGAGCAACGACGTAGTTGAATCTAGTCAAGTTGACATTCCCTAACATCTTTACAGTGTACCAATCCAAACTCCTTTCATTAATACCATCGCACCTCTGACCATCTTGCACAAATACTTCTGAAACAAGGTATTCACATTTGCATCACTCATCTTGCTGACAAATATCAAGTTTCTTTCCAAACTTGGAATGTGAAGCACACATAAAAGGGTTCTTTTCCTCCCATCATATAGTGTCAGTCGAACTCTTCCCTGTCTGACAATTCTAGTTGTCGAGTCGTCCCCCAAGAACACATCACCCCCATCATATCTTTCATATTCACATAACCATTCTTTATGTGGTGTCACATGATATGATTCTCTTGAGTCAATCAACCAAACATCTTGATATGACTGTGTACTGGTCGATGCTAGGTACACATCACCTCCTTTCTCCAAGGTTGTCTTTCTCTTAGTTGACTTCTTCTCGTTGTATCCAACACTGACTTTTGTTTCCTTCAAATTACAGTCCTTTTTATAATGCCCAACTTTACCACATTTCCATGATATTCACCTCGACTGAACCGAGGATTTAGATCTAACCTTGGAATTAAAATTTCTACCATAGAATCTTCCTTTATCTCTGTCTATTGGTCGACCTATCACTACCAGAGCATCTTTGGTCGATCCTTCCATTTTATTCCTTCTCATTTATTCTGAAAATAGAGAAGCAACCACATTCTCTAGCACTAGTGTGGTTTTATTACTCCCAATAGCCATGACTAAGCTATCCCAGGAGTCTTGTAAAGAATATAATAGGATGATGCACTTCTCCTCATCAGTGATCTTAATATCCATAGATGATAACTGGATTAACAAGATATTAAACACATTTAAATTCTCAGTCATCGAACTTCCATCATTCATCGTCAAAAGATATAGTTTCTTTCTGAGAAACAACTTATTTACCAGAGATTTCGACTTATATAAGCTTCCCAACTTGTCCCATAGTTTCTTGATCAGATCTTCACCTAAGACATTCAACAACACCGAATTTGCAAGACAAAGAGAAATTGTACTTCTTTCTATTCTTTTGAGTTTCTCCCATTCTTCCATCGACATGCCTATTGGCTGGGTACCTGGACAGATTGCTGTCCATTGTTCTTGACCTACAAGAAGATCTTCCATTTTAAGCTTCCAAAGCTCAAAATTATGGCCATTGAATTTTTCTATCTCTATTCTGGAACTGCTCGCCATTCTTTACCATGATATTTAACACAATTTATGACTTACAACTCTCACTGTACCTAGGGTTCAGTTCTTAGATTCAATATTGGAAAATCAATATCTGATATACTCGCCAAATCATAACATTGCTCTGATAACTCACTTGTCAGGGTAGACTTAAGTTCTGATACCATATGTCAAGAAATGAAATATACTTCCACACTAAACGAAATAAATAACATTTTGAATACAATAACACAGAGATAAAGAGAACAACAACAAATATCCAATGAATAATAACTTCTATAGAATAAATAAAATAGGATGACACTGTAAAAATGCAAAACTGAAAACAACTTGTTCAAATGGTGGGTAGCTATCTCTAAGAAGAGATGTGGCTGTTACATGCATCCGTTTGAGAAGAATGATTACAATGAGGCTCCAGAGGCATTTTTAACATTACTCATGAATTCCAAAACCGTAGGAAATGAAACGCCAAAAGTTATGTGGGCCTCGATGGGTAAGTTGGTACCTCAACTTTCTAAGGTTGTAACTTTTGCATACAACATTTGTTTTAGGCGTGTGATAGCCCATTAGAAAGGTATTTTCGGGAAATACACATTATTCCATTAAACTCTAACTATGTCTATAGTTTGACTGTGGCAAGCCAAAAAAAACACTATTTAGAGCCCCAAAACAACCTTGGAAGTACAAAAAGATGTACTGACATGAAAACTTCCAAAATAAGCCAGTTAGATTAGGTGGGCGACCACCAGTTTCTACGTGTCAGCTGTGTAGGGATTCACACAACCCTGAAAGTGTAGAACCCACAATTACAAATAATTACAGAAGAATGTGTTGAACTCAAAATGTCAAAAGGAGCCAGTTGGAATAGGTGGGTGGGCACTAGTATCCACCTGGATCAGTCCTCCCCCCTTAGGAAGCCATAGTCTCCATTTAGTTGAGTGCCCACATTAGGTGAGGAATTTTCTGTTGAATTTGGCCCTGGGTGAGACATTTTCATTGATGCAGGAGATTCCCTGCCTTGACAACCCGATAAAGCTGGATCCTCTGTTGGCGAGTGCCCTTGACCTGTGTTTCCACTATCTAATTAGTGGATGCCTGTTCCATGCAGTCAAGGTTGAGATTTGTTGGTTTCAAATGTTATGCGATCTCATAGGTGTCCAATAATGGTGGAAAATATGGCTGTAGGAGGTCCACATTGAACACTGGGTGCAGGAAAAGGAAGTGGGGAGTGTTGAGGTTAAAAGAATTGTCTCCCATAACCTTGGTGATAGTGTAAGGCCCATAATGAAGTGGACAGAGCTTTCGATGGGGCCCTTTAAGGAATTCTTTCTACAAATGTAACCAGACCTTGTCTCCCACCTGAAACTTGTGTGGTAACCAGTGTTGATCATGGTACTTCTTGTACTTAGCATTGACTTTCTACAAAATCTCATGGACCTCTTTGAGGATGTGTTGAATCCGCTCAATGAATTTGGTGGATTTTTTGGCCTCAGACTGAACATGAGAAAATTATGTCTGTGTGGTTGCAAGAGGTAGTGCAACATCAATGGGACCAAAGGGTTGGAATCCTAGCCCCACTTGAAATGGGATATGACTGGTGGAGCTATGGAGAGCCCTATTGTAGCTATGTTGAACATAGGGATGAATCTCATCCCATGTATGCGGATTCTTCGAGTTACACATGCACAAGATGTGCATAATCATCCAATTGATGACCTTTGTCTAGCCATTGGTTTGAGGGTGTAAGGAGGTGGATTTAGTGATATTGGTGTCCAACAATGACCATAGAATCAACCAAAATGTGCCGAGGAACCTTTTGTCCCGATTAGAGATGATGGTCTATGGTATCCCAAAATGGACCCACACTTGTTCAAAGAAGGTTGTGATGCTTTTCTTGCAGGCTGTGATAATGGCCATCTTTAAAAACTGACCAACCACCACACATACACAATCATTTCCTTACTTGGTGGATGAAATTCCATACATCTAATCCATCGAGACGAATTCCCAAGGCCTCTCAGGAGTAGGAAGAGGGGTGTATAATCCTTGATTCTTGATGGATGGCTTAGAAATGGCTCAGGCAGTGCAAGATATGATATACATGATGATGTCTTGTCAAAGTTTTGGCCAATAAAAATGTTTTTGTAGAACGACCACAGTTTTCTCCACAACAAAATGTCCTGCCATCTGACTGTAGTGAGCCTCCAAAATCAACTTTTCCCAATCGCTTGCAGAAACTCAGAGGTGGCCTAGGTGGCATAACAGTTCGTCCTGGATGTGAAAATCAGTGACATTCACGCCTATACCCAAGAGATGATAGGTGGTGGTGAAGTTAGAATATTTTTGATAAATTTGGGGCCACTCAGATGCCTCATTCCCACAGGAATGGAGCATGATGGTAATTGTAGAAATGGGAGGTTGAATGAGGTAGTCAGTGACACGATTTGTGCTCCCTATCTTATACTTGATGTTGAGATGTAAATGTTGTAGGTATCTGGACCACTTCTGATGGTGGTCATTCTGCAACTTCCCCTATGTCTGTATGAACTATAGAGGCTTGTGATTAGTGTGGATGACTGTCTCGTTTCCCAGAATGTAATGTTTCCATTGACGACAAGCTTGTATAATGGAATACATTTCCTTGTCATAGGTGGGATATTTCTGGAAAGTATCTAAGAGTGTCTCACTATGGTATGCTATTGGATGATCGTGCTGAATGAGAAATGCACCTACAACATAGTCAGATGCATCAGTCTCAATATCGAACAGTTGTTGTAGGTTGAGTAAGGAGAGTACTAGATTTGAGCACAAGCGATGCTTCATATCATCAAATTCTTATTGTTGTGCCTGCCCTCACATGAAATTTTCCTTTCCACTGCCCTTTTTCACTTGGCTAAGGGCCCGTGCAATATGGGAGAATCCCAACATGATCTATCAGTAGAAGTTGGAAAGTCCCAAGAAGATCTGAAGCTTCGTCAGTGTGGTCGGGGCTGGCCTGTCATGGCTCACTTGGATCTTAGCTGGATCCACATGTACCCGATATTCATCAACAATTTTTCCCAAGTTTTGGACCATGTTCATGTGAAAGGAGAATTTTTCCAAGTCGACATATAGCTTGTGTTGTCTCAGAGTGCTCAAAACCTGCTGAATATGCTGCATGTGCTCCTCCCAAGTTCTATTGAGAATGTCATCCAGATATACCACCACAAAATATTTGGTGAAGGGTATCAACACATCATCCATCAAACTCATAAAATTTTTTGGTGCATTTGTTAGGAAAAAGGGCATGACCAACCATTCAAAGAGACCTTCTTTAGATTTGAAAGTTGTCTTGCACACACCATTCGGTTTGATAGGAACCTGGTGGTAGCCAGACTTTAGGTCAATATTGTTGAAGAACTTGGCCCCCTTGAGTTGGTCAAGAAGTTCATCAATTTGGGGAATTGGGTATCGGTTTCTGACTGTGATTTTCTTCAATGCTCTATAATCAGTGTAGAGCCACTAGGTCCCATATTTCTTCTACACTAGTACAATCGGGCTTTCGCAAGGGGAGGAGTTGGGTCTGATGTGCCCCTTTTGAAGCAATTATTGGATCTGATGCTTGATTTCGTCATTTTCAATCAATGAGAAATGATAAACCAGTCCATTAGGAAGAGGTGCACTGGGGGTTAGATAAATTGGATGCTTGACTTGGCAATGTGTCGGTACCCTGGTGGGTGAGGAGAAGATATCTCTATACTCTTCCACAATTCTATCCATTTGCTTCTATTGCAAAGAGAGGCTTTGTATAGAGGTCATAGATGTGGCAGTGACCTTATGCTTAATGTGGGCACAGATCAAAAATAAGATGAACTTCACGGTCTATGAAATGACCTTACTGCATTTCTTAGAAGAGATTAAAGAAATAACAGTATCCAGTGCTATCTCTGGTATCCTATACAGTTGTTTACCCAAAGTAATAATAACATTGCGGGGTCCAAAATCATACAAAACATGTCACTTCCACAAATATGGTTGTCCTAAAAGAACATCACAAACTTTAAGGGGATCAATATCACACAATACGTCATCTTTGAAGGGCTTGACGCCATAGAGAAAACAAAACCGTTGATTGGCGCAAAGATCTCTTCCTTGGAGAAGCCAGTCAATGGTGTAGGGTTGTGGGTGCAGTGTCATCAATAGGTCCAACTGCTTGACGACCTCTATTGAGATCATGTTCTTCTAACTTCCACTATCGACAATTAAATGAAGCGGATCCCCCTTTACCCACATCTGTGAGTGAAAGAGGTGTTCCCCTCCCTCTTGTTCTTCTGGTTCACTTGGTTGGAATTTGGTGGTAGCGACAGTGGCATTGGGTTCAACATCAATAATCCGCTTCCCTCCTTCTAGATTTGATTCAGATTCAGAATCTACCTCTGACTTGAAATCTTTCAGCTCGACCACTGGTGACTGCTTGGAGAGACATTCTTCGGTGTTGTGCCAAGGTATTTTATGGTATTCACACCACTTTCCCGTGTCCTTCTTCGACTTCTCATTACCCTTCTTGTGTTGTATCTTGGAATGGTTGTCCTGAGAGTGGCCATATTTTCTCTGTCCCTTGTTTTTTGGGTTGGGGCTACCTTTTCCCTACGTCATCTATGAGGAGTTTGCAGATCCAAACTCTCACCTCTTCTACTTAAATTTTTGCTTGATCTTAACAACATATCTATAAGTCGTACCCAACGATGCGATGTCCATAAAATCCATTTCTATTTGAATGTATCTATGCATACATCTACGGTATTTGAGCACCATATGTCATTTAGAGTCTTTGATACCCAATTTGGTGTGCATGGTATGGAAAATATTGGTGAAATATGGTATTGTTTGGTCCATTTCCTGACATAGGGTGGTCCATCTTGTGTATTGTTCCTCGTAGCTTCCAACAGGGTAGTAATGTTCTTTAATGGAATCCCTGAATGAATCCCATGTGGGGTTGACTGCAAATATTGTAGATTCCTCTATGGCCCTTTGCTCAGAGTAAGTATCCCACCAGTCCTTAACATGAGGGACGACCTTGAGGAGTGAAAAAGTAATATTTTCCCTATCGAAAAAATTGTGGACCGAAAAATACTCTTCGAGCAGATTCAACCATTTATCTACAACATCTGCATCTATCAATCCTTCAAATAATGGAATATAAAAATTTACTTGTACCTTGAATGGGGTTGCATGGCTGTTTTTTGAAGATGTGTCTCTTGTGGGAAACCGCCGAAGGATCTGTGAAAAGTTGTCCATCATTTAGTTCCTTTGTCACGCAAGGGATTCCTCGAGCAACATTTTAAAATGATATCTTGCTCCATCATATTTATTTTCGTCCCCCATGGGTTGTTTTTAGGCTCGACATGACTAGTTTGATTCCCAACTTCTTGTACTCAGATCTTGTCAGGAACATGCACGAAGAAAAATAAATGAAGAGCAGACTGCTTTGATACCACTGATCCAGATTTATGAGCGGAACAAAATGAATAATAGACTGAATATAATAACACATAGATACATATAACAATAACAAATATCCAATGAACAATAACTTCTATTGAATAAATAAAATAGGCTGAAATTGTAAAACCGCAGAACTGAAAACAACTTGCTCGAATGGTGGCAGTTATCTTTGAGAAGAGATGTGGTTTCTACGCATATCTATCTAAGAAGAATGATTACAATGAGGCTCTAGAGGCCCTTTTAACATTACTAATGAATTCCAAAACCCTATAACATCCAAAAACCTAACCCTAGGAGATGAAACACCAAACGTTATGTGGACCCTGATGGGTAAGTTGGTACCTCAACTTTCCGAGGTTGTAACTTTTGCATATGACTTATGTTTTAGGCACGTGATAGCCCATTGGAAAGGTATTTTTGAGAGCTACACATTATGTTGTCAAACTCTAACTATGTCTATAGTTTGACAGTGGAAAGCCAAAAAAACATTGTTTAGGGCCCCAAAATGGCCCTGGAAGTACATAAAGATATACCGACATGAAAAATTCCAAAATAAGCTAGTTCGATTAGGTGGGAGACCACCAATATCCACTTGGTAGCTGTGTAGGGATTCAGACAACTCCAAAAATGTAGAGCCCACAATTACAAAGAATGATAGAAGAACATGCTGAACTAAAACTGTCAAAAGGAGCCAGTTGGAATAGGTGGGTGGCCACCAATATCTACTTGGATCAACAAATGACACAAGCAATCACACAGTACACCAAGATTTTACCCTGAAAACCTTTAACCAGGAAAACCAAAATTCCTTTGAGAGTTATGCTCTCTTGTTGTCTTATTCAATCAAAATAAAAGGTTACATGTCTAACCTTGGTCCACACTGAAGACACAATCGACAACATACCCTCTTTCATGTGCAAGAACAACCCTGTAGCCAATTCAGCTTACATATGCATGACAAACAACCTACAATTTACACATGCATTAGAATACTTTTCATTAACCTACATTAGCCTTTATGGCATTACAACATGCCTCTTTATAGGATTTACAACAGGAAAACCCTAAAGATTGGTGCCCAAAAATAGTTACAAATCCATGCATATCATTGGCTATAAATCCCGCAAATCTCTAGATTTTGTTACAGTTGACTCCAAGTCGGGTTTACCAGTGGACTACCAGTCGACCTTCATTCGGTCTCTATTCAATCATCTCATGCCTACACTTCGACCTCTTTTCAATTGACTTGCCATCAATATATTTGAATTTGACTTTACCCGATTGACTCCCTCGACCTTCGACTTGTTGTCGATCCACCTCAACTTCGACATGCTTTCAATCCAAATCAACCTTCAATCGTCAGTAGATTCACCTTGAGTAGAATTTCAGTGAAAATAATATAAAAACCCAACAACCACCACTGTAACCTCTACCCCTCTGAAATCCTCTACCATGTGGCTGATTCAGGTTACCTTATCGAGTATCTTCTTCTTTCTCAGCTCCTTGGGATGATTCCCTTCTGCCATAGTTAAAATCACCCTGTGAGGTAGATGATTTCCCCCTCCTTTCTCCTCTATTCCTTTGAGAAAGTTGTTGGTTTTGATTTTCCTCTACCTTTAAGGATAATTGGTATGCCTCTTCCACATTGTGAACCCTATGCATGCTCAATTCATCTTGAATAGAAACTTTTAAACAATTCACATACCTTGCATCCAATTTCTCATTAGTTTCCTAGTCATCCATGCAAATGGACAACTGATAAAACTCGTTTGTGATTTCCTCCATGGTGGACATGTTTTTCTTCAAGTTCTGAAATCTACAAAAAAGGGTCTGGGCATAGTCGAGAGGAAAAACAAATTCTAGCATTTTTTTTCCATCTTTCTCCAAGTCCTTATTTTGTCTTTTCCTTTTTTTGCTTTGTCTTCCTACACATGATCCCACTAGATCATGGTGTGACCCTTAAACTTGGTGCATGCGAATTTCACCTTCTTTTCCTCTAGCATAGACTAGCATTCAAAAGCAAGTTCCATGTCGTTAATCGAATCTATTAACTCCTATGGTTTAAGATTCCCTGCATATTCTGAAACTTCCATCTTGATCGTATCATTTATCCCTTCTATATCCCTAAGAATCCTTTCTTCAAAATTCATGTGCTCTAATTGTTCTTCTTCATGTTTTCTATGCTGATCTATGTCTCCTCAATCTTTTCCTTCATCAGACACTTCTCTTTGTATTATTCTCTGATGATCTAGCATGTTTGTAATATATTCTACTTTCCTTTGGAGTTTTTTCATATCTTTGCGCATATGAGCAAGATACCCTGCTCTTCCTCTTCCTCTCCCAACCATTTTCCTGCTCTTATACTAGATGATGTAACCAATAAACTTGGATCCATTCACAAGATCTAAAAACCATGAAAACAAACGAGAATGGAAAATAACTCTCTTTTATTCCTTCTCCATCCTAACTATTACAATGGAAGTTTAACCCCTTATAACCACTATATGAGATTTTCAAAAACAACTAATTTTTGAAAAAAAACTAATTTTGGGAAATTCTCACATGACTCTAAAACTGACCAACAACTAAGAGTTAACTAGAGAGACACTATTTTTCAACTCGTTTTTCTTATTAAGATCATAAACTAAGAGATAACTGATAATTACAAATTTAAAATTTCCCGTAAAAACACTAAAACCCCAATTTGGGGTCTTATATGAAGAAATTTGGCCTTGGAAAAGTGTCAAAATGATGTCCAAACTGAATAATAATATTAGCATGATAGTGAACTCTTTGAGACACAAATCCTTGTAAAATTTCATCCCAGACAGATAACCGAGTCAAAAGTTATGACCCTTGGAAAATCCCTGCATTAGGAGTCTTACCTGGATAATGAGGCACTTCGGTTTTGACTGATGGTTATGTTAGGTTTTCATTTTTTTTCTTCAACCCCTAGAATGAATGATTCCTCCCATACCTAGACTCTCTCACAAGGTACATTGCACACAAATTTCATTTATGGATCTTATTAGGTATGTCCCTCATTTTTTATTTCCTTCCAAGAGTCCTACAATAATCATTGCAAATTTTATGATGGAATTGGGCCTTGGTTGGAGGAATCCTACACATCCACATGTCTCATGAACCATAACGCCGCCAAATTTAACATGTTTGGTGGATATTTGCTTGATTCAATTCTTCCTATCTTTGATCCCTCACTACTCCATTTTCTGCAATTGAATTTTCATGAACAATGATGTGGTTGCAAGTTTGGAGTTACTTGATTAATTACACTAGCACTATTATTTTACATGGCTGTTTTTCAACAAGTGTAGGATAGAGTAGGAATAGGAGTAACATAGTTTTCTTTTGTCCTTTCTTCCTTCGTAGTTAGATGTTTTCTTTTATTTTCTCTTATGTAGCATACATATTGACTTGTTTTGGTTTCTTCAATAAAAGAAACTAGTTATTATTAGTGTAGTTTGCAGCTTGCGATGGCTCACGTAGGTCTAAGTTTCTTTTTTGCATAAAATATTTCTTTTTTTTTATTTCATGCATTCCATTTTTTTTGATTGACTAGAATCTTGGCTTAACTTTGGTTATCATGAGTGTTGGTCCATGGAACTGTCTTCCTTTTAACACTACAAGGAGAACACCTTATTGTGGAGGTTTTTATGGAACCTCTCCAATTTTTTTTTCTCTTAGTTGTTTATAGTGGAGGTTGTTAGCCGAGGTGGGTAGTTAGAGGTTTTTGCAAATGTTTTTTTTTTTTTTTTTTTCCTTGCACCATTATGGTACAAATGCCTTGTTGTGCACCTAAAAAATACTGCACCGTGACTTAAATGTTCAAACACACCTTCACAGTTCATAGTGGAAGCATATGACTATAATTTTTTGTAGAGGTTTTTTCTTAGTGCACCTTTAAGGAAGCTACACATTGGCTAGTTCATGAAAAATACAGTACCGGTGCATCTACATTCCAATAACATCTCCATACTTTATAATAAAATTATATGCACCAAATAAATCACATTGTTGCCATTGAACCGTACGCACCGAGACATTCATCAACAATACAATACAAACATGTCCAAGTTTTAGTAGCATCGCCCTACTTTATTAAAAAATAACATGCATCGAATAAATCCCATCGGTGCTATTCAACGGTACCCAATAGTGCGTCTTTATGTCTAAAGGCGCATCGTGTTAGGGTAAATAAAACAAAAATTACCAAACTAATTTTCATTGTTACAAATCATCCTGTGCTTCCTAACTCTCAAGAAAGAATCAACACTCACCTTTTTTCCTAAGACGCCCTACTTCCGATGCTCTACACCGATTATGATTACTCCATTGGTTAAAAATAGTTTAAAAATTATCATTTTGATGCGCATTGTAAAATACTCCCATTAATGGTGCATCATGAAAAGACAATGCACTAGTTAAAAGTGTTTGTTGCATGTACTAACATATAGAGTCAGTGCATTTAATATAACCCAATTCACCACGTGGTTTAACACCAACCCTTAACCCATGCGCTATAAACCACACTACACCGCTATAGATATCGGTGCTCAACTGATAATGATCTACATGTGCGTTATATTGAACATATGTTGGTTCGGTGCATTATGTATGATAAGGTGCATCATACACTGTGTATATGTATTTGTTAAGAGCATTGCTTGCTTTTTCACTTTTTTTTTGCAAACAAAAACTATTTTTCAGTTTTTGATAGAAACAAATTAGTTATATATGTTTATTTTTATATTTTAAATTCATTTTATCTATATATGTATGTGCCTAAAAATGATTTTATGTGAATCACATACACCAACGATGCTAAGCACATTAGTAAAAACAACAACATTTGCAGCTAGAAGAAAAACAATTTAATTCACAATCCACATATGCAAACCTTCACAATTAAATTTTGTGGAGGTTTTTCTTTGCAGAGGCAAAATAATAGGTCAATTTTCGGTGCCTCTCATAATTTATCACATGAAAACGATCCTCTGCTACTTCCTCAGTGATCTACCTCACATCTCTTCCTCTGTGGGTTGCTTGACTTTCTCCAAGATACAATCCTTGTCATTCTGGTAGCCATAATATGAATTCACATCAATTCCCTTGTAGATCACATACCTAAAAATAATCTTCTTCACCTTGAGGGGGCTTATCAAATACCTCTTTGGTTACGAGGAGTAATTTTGTAGCCTCGAATTATCTATAACTGGGGCCATTGCATGTGGCACCGAGAATATTAACTTCATTCCCTTCCAAGTCTGTCATCTTGGCCCCTACTTTGGCATAATTAGGACTACCAAGCTCTATGATCGGAGTTTCCCAATGCCCCATTTTCCTTGTTCAACACGAAAGGACCCTGGTGGATGTATTAATTATAACATTTTTTTGGCCTCAATATTGACCTAAGCTCCATATTGTATATTTAATAAAAGTTAAGAAACACATTTGGAAAAACAACCGATGATCCATAAGTTTTGTCGACATGACTTATCGCTAAATATTAATAATTTCCTTGGCCTCAGCATGCTCCTCAATGAGATCCTTACCAATGTACTTACTAAGAAGTTAATTATGTTTCTTCTTCTCCAAAACCATTCACTTGATCGCTTTCTCATCCAAAAGGGGAACATGGGAAAAAAAATCCCGCTCTCTCTGTTGTTGGTTTCCATTGTCTCACTCTCCCATTTCTTCCACCATATCATCATTTTCCTTGAATATGATTGACTTAATGGAAATGACATCCTCACTCTTGATTTCCAACATGGTATGCCTCTAGATAGATTTTATCCTCTTCCACTCCCTTGGTGCTCTGGCCTACATCTACTCCTCTGTGGGCCACTCAACTTTTTCCAAGATATCGTTCTCATCATCCCTCTTGCATAATAATTGGTGTTAATTCACTTGTAGTTCACATACATAGATATCCTCTTATTTTCCTCGCACGACTTATTGAATAACTCTTTGATCACGGGGAGGAATTTTCCAGCTGCACTTGTACAAATGGTTTCTTGAAGATTGCAACATTCCATCTTGCAACAATCAATTGTACAAGTGTGGCTGAGAAATTCCTCCTAATCATCAAAGATCTATTTGATAATCCCCTCGAGGTGAATAAGAGGAGGTATATGTATGTGATCTACAAGTGAATTGATTTCAATTATTATGGCGACAACAATGGCAAGAATGGTATCATGGAGAAAGTCGAGCGACCTACGGAGGAGGAGATGTAGACTAGAGCACTAAGGGAGTGGCAGAGGATTGATTCTATCTAGAGGGAGGCCAGGTTGTCGATCAAGAGCAGTGAGGTTGTTTCCATTAATTCAGTCCTATTCGTGGAATATGAGGATGTGGTGGAAGGAATGGGAGAGCGAGACAAGGGAAACCAACAATAGCGAGAGTGAGAGTTTGTTTCCCATGTGCCCTTTGTAGATGAGAAAGCGATTGAGTGCATGGTTGTGGAGAAGAGGAAACATGATGAACTTCTTATTAAGTACACAAGTGAGGATCTCATGGAGAAGTAGGTCGAGGCCAAGGAAATGCTTAATATTTTCCGACAAGACATGTTGACAAAGTTTATGGATCATCGATTGTTTTTCCAAATGTTCTTCTTAACTTCTATTAAATATGAAATATGGATCTTAGGTAAATATTGAGGCTGACACAATTTTATAATTAATAAATCCACCATGCTCCTTTCTTTTTGAACGTATTAAAGGGGCACTGGGAAGCTCCGACTATAGAATTGGCAATCCTAATTATGCCAAAGTACGGGCCAAGATGATGGACTTGAAGGGAATAATGTAGTTGTGTTTGGTGCCACAGATAAGGGCCCTGGTTACATATATTTCAGGGCTATGAAATTCCTCCCCATCCCCATAAAGTTATTCGATAAGCCCCCTTGAGGAAAATAAGAGGAGGTTTAGGTATGTGATATACAAGCGAATTGGCTCCATTTCATATTATGGTTATAGGAATGACGAGGACAATATCTTGGAGAAAATCATGTGGCCCGTGGAGGAGGAGATGTGAGGCAAATCACTGAGGAAGTGGAAGAGGATCGAGTCCATGCACTAAATTATGAGTGGCACCGAAGAGTGACCAATGTATTTTCCTTCGCAAAGCAAAACCTCTGCAAAACTATAATTGTGTAGCTTTGTCTTTGTCAATTAAATTGTTTCTCGATGCATTTTTATGTAACAACTGCTCTGGTGCAATTTCAATTGCACTGGTATGTTGTAAATAATATATCACACATGTATATTGAGTTTTTTCAAATCATGTTGATGTTGTAGTTGTTTGATTTATAAAATGTATAATAAGTACGCTAATGATTTCTCTGTTTTAAAATTAAATTTAAGATGTATCACTCATTATAATTTAGAGTTGTCATAAAATGTTTAACTTTGGTTTTATGAAATCATTTAATTTGGATTCTAATTGCTTTTCCAATTATTATATTGCGATGACTTATGGCAAGTGTCATATTAGACTATGAAATGCACACCACTTTATAATAATAATAATAATAATAATAATAATAATAATAATACTAAAGGTGTTAATAGAATCAATATGTTTTTTTTAATTTGTAGATGAAAATGCCAATTTTTTAAAAATGATTGTGTTAAAATGTTATTGCAAAAACATAGACATGTATTTTTAAATTATGATACATGTTACACGAAAAATATTAAAATAATATGAAACAATAACATTTTAATAATTTTTTGTATATATTTGGAATTAATAAAAATATATCTATAGATGCATGCAATTCATCAAATAATAAAATTTATATAAAAATATATATTTTGAATCCATAGAAATAGATCTATAGATACATGCAATTTCATCAAAGATGATTCTATGTAAACTATTTAAAAACATTGTAAAAATGAAACACAATGACACATGACTTCGAACTGATGAATTTAATTAATTGGTTTATGCAGTCCCAACCACCACTATGTTTTTTAAGACAAAATAAAATTTGACATAAAGTCATTATATAACATGGACATATGATACTTTCCCTCTCAATTTTTTTTTATTTTACATAATATGCATGCATCCTATGACATTAGTGTTCTATGTAAATTCTACAATTACTAATATTCATTCTCATATTTTTTGTAATCATGTAATCAAAATCATTTTATTAATACATATGTTTTATCAAATAACTAATATACAACTATCATTTTCCCTCCACAATTAATCGTAAGAGATCCTTAAATAAGTGATGTTTTCCATATTCCCTTTGTGAGCCTATTTGATATTATAGGTCCCTTTGCATCATGAATAACCCATAAATCATCAAATTTAAGGGCAAAAACATTATTTTTCACATGTGGGCCATATTAGGCCCTCATACAATCCCTAGTGTGCAAAGCTTATAATGGATAAGGTTTATTATTATTATATAAAAATATAAAAAAAATTAAGCAAACCAAATAAATAAAATAAACAAAACTCCATGTATAGAATTTATAGGGAGCTTAGTCCCCATCTTTGATGCACTGATTGTAACATGCAACCAACCATTTTATAAAACTGATGTCGAATTAAGCAATACATTTACATTAGTTCCATTGAAAATCCAAAAATACAATTACTCAATCATCTTTTTCTTACGTCCCAAGTGGACGTCTAAAGGTATACCCAATGTTTTTATGAGCCATTGGTGGTCTATGAAAGTTATAGTTTATTAACAACTCATCACCAAGAGACAAACTATGTATTGTATGCACAACAACAAATATGGATGCCTTCCTTTTCATAAAATACTGTTTGTCATTGGAGTGTTCCTCAAAGGAATAATTTTCACTAAATAATGAGGCCCTGGAACTATTTATGAACCCTGTGATGTTCCCATGAGTTCGTGGATGACCATCGATATATAACAAGTTTTTCCTATTAAAGTTTCCAGGAGCATAACCATTCATGCACATACTATACATGGAAATGATATGTTTATATTTGACAATATTCAAGTAATCATATCGACTATAAAGAGGACCACAAAATGACACAAGTACCATTGATTTTTTGGGAGGAACAAATACATGTGAAAGCATAAACAACGTAAAATTTGCATAATCTATTTTAGACTTGGAAATCATATAAATATTACCACAAAAATAGAATTCAATTCCATCATTAGGAACATGCATGGACAATGACCAAGATCTATACAAATATTTGTTGTGATTGGTTTGGTATTTACTTTATATATGGATAGGAAGAGGGAAGTCATCATTACCTTCCAACAATTGAATATACTTTGGTGTGTACTTGGACATTTTTTCTCTGATCTCATACAACTTTTTTGATCTCCTAGTAGCGATATTTTGAGTAGTATTGATATCATAATTTGGCTCACTATAAGAACTCTTTGTTGACACAACAAAAGGAGACAGATTAGCGGATTTAGGAGGAAACATAGTTTATTTGGCTTCCGACTTTTCAAAAAAGGAGCACATGGAAACATTCCTATATGTCTTTTCTATATCACTTTGGATTATTGACCGCAGTGGGAGGAATTCGACCATCAACTTTGGGCAGTTGATCATTAATATAATGAGACAGTGTGACACGTCAAGGGTTCTTCTTCAACCCTTTACATTTTGAACAACCACATATCATTGGCGTGTCATAAAAGAGATCCAATTCACGGTGTAATATCGTTGACCCAGGTTGCAGGTTACTGGAAGATTACATGTTAAAATTGGTAGGGTAAAGCAGTTGTCCATTTTCATCAAACATTTGTTTGTGGTATCTTTCTCTTGATAAGAGCTTGCATAATTTTTGCACTGGTGGAATATCTTGCTCATCCGAACTCGATCCCAATTTATGATCCTACAAAATTCAATGAAAAATTATTCAAATGTGCATGTATAAATGAAATAAATTCAATCCAATAAATGAATTATAAATAAAATCTAGACTTACTTCAAATGGTGTGGGAGAAGTTAACAAACTTGCAACAATATGGAATGATATGGAATCTAAAGTATTGGCCATTTGATATTATAACATTGTTTTCCCTGCATTTGAGCCAAAACCATCGTCAATACTTGCAGAATCCAATATTAGAATTTAACGGTTTGTTTATCTATTTTATGATGCTTAGGTGCATATCTATATATATAGAACACATTAGGGTGAAAAAATACGAAACAAACTGAACCTTCATATCCGTTAAAACCTCCGCAAACCAAAACATCCGTAAATTTTAGAAGTGGAGGTTTTCATTTCTATTTTTTCAATGAAATTGGTATCGATACGTTTTTTACTATATATGCACCGATTCACACTATTTGGTGAGGCACACCAAGTTGATGACAAACTTAATTTTTAAAATATCTAGTTTAATAAGTGTTTTTAGATACTAATTGAAAAAAAATAATGAAAAAAGAGAGGGAATTTCATTTTTCAAAACATATTTGTTTATAAATGAAAACACTATTCATTAGTTCATTTTTTGATAGAATTTAGAGGGAAGATTTGTGGAAGAGAGATTTACCAGGAAAGACTTTGGAGTGGCTGGATTTATTTGAAGAGCCAAAATCGGAAGGGATTTGTATGATACATACAAATTTGCATATAAGAAATTTCAGGTATGTTATTTCATTCTACTGATCATTTCAATCTTTCCCTATTTGATTCAAACTATTTTCAATACATGTTAAAAAAATATAAGGGTTTCATAGTTACCTTAGATATTGGAAGCCGTAGATTTCTTGTTTACCTCTTTTTTAAGCAATATATTTTTATAGGGTTTATTTGTATAAACAATAAATTTTTTTAGGGTTTATTTTTTTAAGAAATAGGTTTTTATAGGGTTTATTTTTTTAAGCGATAAAGTTTTATAGGGTTTATTTAGTTGCATATGGGATGTTTAGTATCCATTACAATGGTACCACTCATTGCATCGGATCCCAAATCCTGTCAACTCTATTGTTGTCAATGATTTTTTTTAAAATTGTTTCCGCGGTACGTGGTGCACACTATACAGGCAAATTGCCCCGGTGCTCACTGTATAGATAAGTGCACTAGTGCACATTTATCTATGTAAATCACCGAGTGGTCAAATAAATAAATAGTATTGATTTTGTATCATATGTGCATGAATCAATAGTGCACAATGACTAATAGTACATGTTGGTGCGAGTATATTCTAGATGCCCCAATGTGTTTTGTTTAATTAAGTGCACTGAAATAATAGATTGTATACAAATTTCATAATTTTTTTTTATGATGATTCCTTGTTTTTATTTTTTATTTTTTTTATATATAAGATGGATGATAGAAGTTCAAAGAAAACATCTAATTGCAGAGAGCATGATGGCATATCATACCAAGAAGAGAGGTAGGCAAGTTCTTTAAGTTTTATTAAAAACTTAATATATAATTTGAAGTATTTGTAAGTTCAAATCAATGATGTGTCTTGGTTAATGCGTGTCATGCAGGGAAAAAAATTGAAGAAACTCGATAAGATTGTTCGAAATTTGAGTGCAAAAGAGCGTAAAATATTTATGGAAATATCACAAAGAGAGGAAACAGGTGGATCGAAAGGTAATCAACATTAAGTTTTTCTTTGACTTTTACTAGAAATGAATTTCTTAACATTAATCGCTATCAAGTTTTAAACACTCAATTCCACTTAGTCATCGGTTCATCTGGAGTAATGCTTGAAGTTAATGAGAGGGGATTTTTTTTTTATAGATCTTTGAGGGATATAGTAGAAAGAACGTATAGATGTCATTTCCACTTGCAATACAAAAAACAATCCAATGACTCCAAGAATCGGGTTATACGTATACTACAAGAAGCATTTATGGAGCCATGATCAATGAGACCTATGAGACTTGAAATAAAAAAGACTTACAATAAAAAAAAAGATTCATATAAAAGGTATTATTACTAAACATGTTTTTCTATAACATGTTCCAATAATTACTAAATTGATTAGTTTTGCTATATTTACTTTTATTGGTTTTGGAGCTTGATTATCTTCCTGATTCATAGGTCTTTGTTTTCAGTCGTGTTTATACCCATGAAGACTGTACACCTTGGAATAATATACACTCCTCC
>JZKD02S0772119.1:380747-393904 GCA_000966675.3 Picea glauca
AATTTCATTATAAATCTAGACCGTTCATTATAAGGTCGCAGATCTAACGGTAGAGATTATGTTAGGGTTTTTTGCCCTAGAAGGAAACCCTCTTTTATGAGGGAAATGTATTGCGTCTATGAATGATGGTGAATATTGTATTCTGAGAGAGGAGACTGTGAGAGAAATAAGAGGAAGTTACAACGAGTTTTGCTGTAGGTTGTATCCCTTCATTTGTTGGATAATAATAAAGGAAGGACCTGGAAATTTCTCTGGTGGACATAGCCCACACTGGGTGAACCATGTAAATCTATGTCTCTCTTGTATTGTGTGTCTTCTGTGTTTTGTTTCTGCATTTGTTTTATTTTATTGCTCCGCGGTCCTTTTTTTCTAACAGTACCTGGTCTCGACGAGCATAGTTCATTGTCTTTGTCAAGCTAGTTAAAAAATGAACCAGACCCCCCTTCATTACAATCGATTCTCACTCTGCATCAAGTACTTGAACCCTCTTTTCCTCCACATAGTGAAAATGTTTCCCTTAGTAACTAGAAACCTAAACGGGGAAATAAGAAGAGTCACCGAAGGAAATGATGCTTGGGGGGAATATCTCCAAACTCTGGACATCATGCTGAAACAAAACCACCCACTTTTTCCAAAGAAGTTGGGGGAAAACTACTTCCAGAGAGACATGTTGCTATGAGTGATCCTCGTTCAAAGGTCATTCCCATCTTAACGTAGTATTCTTTTTTTGGAATGAGCTTAGTCTTTGTTCTTTCTTGTGTTCGTAAAAACATGAGAATAAGTTACCGAGCTTAGTCTTTGTTCTTTCTCGTGCTCATAAAAACATGAGGATGTAACTGAGTAGATTTTTATCACTTTTTTGGACTTGTAAAGGTTATATGAAAAAGTAACCCCCTAGAGTCTCCTTTAATCTCTTTTCAGACTCTCTAGACATGAAAAGACTGTCGAGTGATCTTGCTTCCTTTCACACTCATTCAAAAGGTTTTGAAAGGGCATCTCTCGAGTAGCAGTTTATCTCTTTTTCAGACTTCAGAGACTAATATTATGAAAAAGGAAAACCTTGGAGTCACCTTTAAGTTCTTTTCAAACTCTCTAAATATGAAAACCACTGAGTTTTCCTTCTCTGGACTCGATAAACTACACATTGAAGGAACCATATGGGAAAAATCCTTTACTTCTTCCAGTTCGTTAAAAAAAGGAAGGGGAAATTACTGAAGGTGAGTTATATTGAGCATGTGTTACCCTCCTCGAGCTCGTTAAATTAAAAAGACGTACTCATCTATCTGGGTGGGGGAAAAAATGAAGGAAGTGGGTCAAAGTTTTTGAGAATCCTTTATGACAGCTTTTGTCACCCTTGAACATGGCACTTGTTTGCGTCTTGTCTTACAATTGAATAATCTACTTGTCTCTGAGTCATACCAATTCCATGTGTCACCATACTTTTTCGTCTAGTCGAAGAGTGCTCTTATTGTCATCGCATTACATTTTAGTACTTGTTGAGTCAATGCTGTAAAGGCAGTTGTCGTGCCTCATCATGTTCAAGGGAAGTTTCACTTCAAACCATCCATCTGCAGTATTACCAATTTCCATTTCCTATGTCAGTCCATACTCATTTTATTCACCATCTTACATCACTTTCCCATGTTTGTTTCATGTCACTGATGGGGGATACATCAAGGCCCTACTTCAATGAGTCTCTTTCTATCGACTTCAACACATCATATGAGAATTAGACTTAGAAACCAGTTAGTACCTTGGGACCTACATGCCTCAATGGAAGGCCTCCTTGCTCCTGACAATGGGTTTACATCATTGACCTCTGATCAGATGATTCCACGAATGTTCAACCTCAACTGATTTATTCACATTCGTTGGAATGTACTAGGGTACCTTGGGAGTCATTTCCATCATTGGTGATTTCCCTCGCACTTGTTAACGATTTACCTCAATGACTGGTAATCAAGTGGTTTCTACCATGTTTGACATCAAAACATATATTCACATGTCTAGATTCACACCACATCGGGATTGGGACGAAGTCCCTGGGTTGAGAATTCACTGTGTTAAACTTCTTTTCCCAGGCTGCAAAGGAGATCATTTGAGCATGCTGATGTATAGACTGTCACATAGATCCACATTGTATTGCTCTGTGGCTATGTTTTATCATCTTGTATCTCCACTGTGTATTTTTCGTGGCTATGATCAATTCATGTCATGGAGGTATGGATCCACATTGTATCTTTGATGGCCATATCCTTAGTCAATATTTTTTATGGATCTGTAGTGTATTGGTCGACGACCATGATTTGAGTCATCTTGTATTCCAATCATAGGTATTCCTACCTCAGAAATGGAACATTTTTTAATACTGTTTGATGGTTGTTCACAACTTCTTCCAGGTTCTCCAACTCCACACCCTTGCATTAAAATATTTGTAAAGTGTTTTGGCCATTATTCTCTCTTATGACCTCACACTTTAGGGGGCATTCTGTTACACATGAAATTTGCACACCTAGGTACCTCTCCCTAAGTGTCGTAAGTGTCATATAAGTGTCTCATACACCTTGAAACCATGGAATAACCTATGTCACAATCCCTAGTCAATGTGGAGGAGGGATATATTACATGAAGGCTAAAATATCAAGTGCGCATGAATTATTATTAATATTCATGAAAAAGAAATTAATTAAGTGTGAGAATCCACCTCAGATTTGGTTTCCTATTTTTTAGGGAAGGTGGAGGATCTCATGGATGGTTGAAATATTCCCTCCTTAAAATCCTTGAGAGATAATTCCTCCCTAAAATTCTTAAGATATATGTTTCCCTAAATATCTTAGAGATCCCTTTTTAGTGGATCTGATGAGTGATCCTCTCCATGGTGGTTAAGCCTCCAAATCCTATATAATGAGGGATTTCCATGGAGATGAAAGAGAAATATTGGAGGTATCAAACCTATGGTCTTGGGAGAAATATTTAGGATATCAAACTTATGATTTGGGAGCTTTGTGCAAGGGCTGGACAAGGACTTGGAGAGGCTGCTACGATTTCATCTACGATTTGTAAGTATCTCTTTTGAGTTCTCATTAATATATGCTTGGCTTATTCCCTTATAATATGTGTATCTTTACATATGTTGTCTATTATAGATGGATTTGATTAGAAAAATCTTATAGAGTAGAGTAGGAGTTCTTTGTCTCATTTTCCATTGCATTGCAGGTGTCGAACAATGCTAAGGAGCTCAGAGATCAAGCTCAAATTGGGGCAGCGAGGACAAACACCGGAATAAGGTGCATCACACTTTCTTCCTTCTCTTTCTCTTTTTGATTAGGTAATTAGAGTCAAAGGGATATTAGTGTCCAATGTTAGCATCTTTTTGTCTTGGTATAGGGGTCTAGAATCCAAGAGGAGATTCACCTGTCTACAGGGGAATTTCCCAACAACACTCTTCTAATCTTGTGCTCATTTCCAGAAAATTGGAACGACTTGGTCATGGTTGTAATTAACTCTGTCTCTAGTTCAAACACTTTAAAATTTGATGATGTTTTTGGTGTTATCCTTAGTGAGTAAATGTGACGAAAAAGCATAGGTGAGACATCAGGTAATGCATTAAACATGGAGAACATGGGAATACAAAAGGATAGAGGAAAGGGCTTAGGGAACCACAAGAATTATAGGAAGGGCAGATCCAAATAGAGACTGAGAAAGATAGAGTGTTAGAATTGTGGGAAGAAAGATTGTAGAGATCCAAAGAAACAAAGAGATGGACAACAGAAGAAAAATCAGGAAGCAAATGTAACAGGTGATGTGTTACAAGATGCTTTGATTCTTTCTATAGATAATATTTCCTAGTATTGGGTAGTAGATTCAGGGGCTTCATTTCATGCCACACCCGATAGGGAATTTTTTCTAGATTATGTTCAAGGTGATTTTGGACAGGTTCATTTGGGTGATGATGCACCATGCAAAATTGTTGGAATGAGAAAGGTAAAAATAAAGCAAAGGAATGGAAACCAGTGGTTGTTGAAAGAGGTAAGACATGTTATAGATCTAAGGAAAAAACTAATTTCAACAATTCAGTTGGCAAGTGAAGGTTTTATATCCATATGTACAAATAAGGTGTGGAAGGTCACCAAAGGATCATTGGTGATAACAAAAGGAGAGAAGGTAGGTACCTTGTATTTATGTACTGGTAATACTGATTCTTCTATCTATTTAGCTTCTACAGGAGTGGATACAACATTATGGCATCATAGGCTTGGACACATGAGTGAGAAGGGGACGGAGATACTCACAAAAGAAATTTGTTTCCATATCTTAAACAAATTGATTTGAATTTATGTGAGCATTGTGTTTATGGAAAACAAAAGATAGTTAGATTTCTCAGAGTCAAAAAAGAAAAGAAGAGTGAAATGTTAGAGCTTGTGCATACAAATTTATGGGGACAAACTCAGGTATCATCTCTTGGTGACTCTCATTATTATTTTACTTTTATTGATGATGCAACTAGAAAAATTTGGGTTTATTGCATTCGACAAAAATCTAATGTTTTTGATAATTTTAAGAAATGTAAATCTTTGGTTGAGAATGAGACAAGAAAAATGTTGAAGTGTCTCAGATCAAAAAATGGAGGTGAATATTGTAGCAAGAAGTTTGATTATTATTGTTCATACCATGGGATTCATATAGAGAAGACAATTCTAGGAACACCACAAGAAAATGGTGTGTCATAAAGGATGAACAAGACAACCATGGAGTGTGCAAGGAGTATGAGATTGCATGTTGGGTTGCCCTTACAGTTCTGGGAAGATGTTGTAGATATTGTTGTTTACTTAATAAACAAAGGACCTTCAAGACTTTCGGTTGTGAAGCATTTGTCCATATTGATAAAGAAAATTGAACAAAGCTTGAGACAAAATCCAAGAAATGTACCTTTATTGGATATGGTGTTAATGATTTTAGTTATCGCTTATGGGGTTATGAAAATAAAAAAATAATTAGGAGTAGAGATGTCATATTCAATGAGAAGGTCATGTACAAATATCATTTGCAGGGAAAGACAAATGAAAAAGAAAAACCAAAATACACAGTGCTTGCTGAGATCATTGAAAAAGAAATTCTTAAGGCACCAAAAAATCAAAATGTACAACAACAGGAGCAACATGTACCTCAAACTCCTACAAGTGTTGTTAGAAGATATATCAGGTTAAGTAGACCCCCTGAACAAAAATCTCCTTCATTGTATTATTTATCGTTGACTGATTCTGGTGAACTAGAATGTTATGAAGAGGCAATGTAGGTAGACACTAAAAAGAAGTGGGAGCAAGGAATGGAAGAGGAAATGGATTCCTTGGTAAATAACCAAACTTGGTACTTGGTTTAGTTTCCTGCAGGAAAAAGAACATTGCAGAATAAATGGGTTTACAAGTTGAAGGAAGAAGATGGAGGCAAAAAGAGATACAAGGATAGACTTGTTGTAAAGTGGTTTGCACAAAAGAAAGGTATATATTTTGATGAAATATTTTCTCCTGTTTTTAAAATGAATTCAATTAGGGCTATTTTAAGCCTTGTGGCATACACGATTTACATATTGAACAATTAGATGTAAAAACAAATTTTCTCCATGGGGATTTGGAGGAAGAGATTTATATGCAACAACCACATGGGTATGAGGTCAAAGGGAAGGAAAATTTGGTATGCAGGTTGAAGAAGAGCTTGTATGGCCTAAAGAAATCTCCAAGGCAGTGGTATTTGAAGTTTGATAGTTTTATGACAAGACAAGGTTATAGTAGATGTCATTATGATCACTATGTCTATTTAAAAAAACTAGAAAATAGAAGCTATATTACCTTTCTATTGTATGTAGATGACATGCTTGTTGCAGGGTCTAATATGCAGGATACAAATGTGGTCAAGAATAAATTAGCTAATTCATTTGCGATCAAGGATTTGAGTGCTGAAAATAAAATCCTTGGTATGAGAATAACAAGAGATAAGAAAAAATGCAATTTGACATTATCTTAGGGTGAGTACATAGAGAAGGTGTTGGGAGAGGTTTATAATGCAAAATGCAAAACTAGTTAGCACACCTTTGGCCAACCATTTCAAATTAACCAAAGAAATGTGTCCCAAGACATAAGAGGAGCTATAATACATGTCCAGGGTCCCTTATTCATCAACAGTTGGCAACTTGATGTATGTGATGGTTTTCACAAGACCAGATATGGCACATGTAGTGGGAGTTGCGAGTAGGTATATGAACAATCCAGGTAAAGAACATTGGGAGACAGTAAATTGGATTCTCAAGTATTTGAAAGGTACTGCTACTCATGTATTATGTTTTGGAGGTTCAAAAACTATTCTACGAGGATATGTTGATTCAGATATGATAGGTGATAAAGATAGCGAGAGGAGCACCACAGGGTATGTGTTTACTGTAGGTGGAACAACAATAAGTTGGATTTTGAAACTGCAAAAGGTTGCTACACTTTTAACAACAACGACAGAGTATGTTGTTGTTACAGGGGCTAGTAAATAGATGATTTGGTTACATAGGTTTATGGAGGAATTGGGAAAGAAGCGAGATAATAGCATGTTGTACTGTGACAATGAGAGTGCCATTCATCTTTCAAATAACTCAACCTTCCATTAAAATACTAATCATATACAAATCAAGTACCATTTCATATGATTTGTCTTGGAAGATGGACATTTGAATATGGAAAAGATACACACTAGCAAGAATCCTATAGACATGTTAACAAAGGGAGTAACTAGGGAGAAACTGAGTTCCTGCTCATTTTCAATCGGTCTTCAAGCATGAAGGTGAAGATGAGAAATTTTCTAGGTCCAATAAGGATCATAGTCCAACAGATACAATAGTGGTGGAGTTGTTGAGATCAGTCTCCAAGTGGGATATTATTGGTTGTGGAGCCTGATTATCTTCCTGATTCATAGGTCTTTGTTTTTAGTCATGTCTATAACCCATGAAGACTGTACACTCCTCCACATGGGGGGGTTTCAGGGGGGCTCACCCGCCTGGTTGGGGGGTCTGAGGGTAAGTGGGCCCTCAAAGAAAAAAATTCCTTGTAAATGTATATTTTAATTTAATAGTAAATCTAGACCATTCATTATAAGGTCACATATCTGACGGTAGAAGTTGTGTTAGAGTTTTTTTTCCCTAGAATGAAACCCTCTTTTATGAGGGAATTGTATTGTGACTATGTATCATTGTGAATATTGTATTATGAGAGATGATACTGTGAGATAAAGAAGAGGAAGTTACAACGAGTGTGTTGTAGGTTGTATCCCTTCATTTTGTTGGATAATAAAAAGGAAGAACCTATAAATTTCTTTGGTGGACGTAGTCCACACTGGGTGAACCACGTATATGTGTGTCTTAGTTGCATTGTGTATCTTCTATGTTTTATTTCCACATTTGTTTTTATTAAATTGCTCTGCGATCCTGTTTTTGTAACAACTTTCATTTCCATTTAAAAAAACATTATTGTACTTTTTCATTTTTTAGGAAGATTATTATAATTCCAAGTGACAAATGAGGGGAAATTCAATACATGTCAGTAAGGATGTCCAAAAGAGCGTACAAGGAGATGGTAAAATAAATGAACATAATTGCATCATAAAAGGATGCATCCCAATAACAATGTGCATAAGAGGTATGTGATCATTTATTTCTTCTTTTATGTACATCGAATTTATTTATCATATTAAATACTAATTTTAATTCTTTTGTTGCATAAAAGAAAAAACAATGGAACCCAATCAACACATAAGACATGACAACAAGGAAAAAAAGGGTCGATCACAAAGTTTGTGAGTACTTACGTTTTCGACATTACTTAAGTTTTCATATTTTTTGTGATATTTATATTTGGATAATTAATTTACACTGGTCCATGGATGTCTACTAATAGGTGCTAACATACAAAGAAGAACCAATTGAAAAATTGATCAACATTGGGTTAACTAAGGGTTGTGATTATATGTTGAAGTATCAAGTTTTAATTAAACAATTTGTAAGTAGCTATGTTGTTTAACTTCTTGTGTTTTATAATTAACGGAACAAGAAAAAATATTTATATTAATTATATCGTGACGCCAACCTGCCCTTGACGACTCGGTCGCCCCACCAGGACCTTCAATATCTCGGCCCGAAGAGTCGACGGCTCTTCCAACTCCCTCGGGAATTTTTCTTACCCACAGTTTTCTCGGCGATCTCCTCTTCGTGTATCGGGAGATCGGGTCTCGCGATATCGCGAGGCTTGCAACACTGTCCTTGTGCAATCAATCACCGAAATCCCGATCCCTGATGGTCAATGGTCAATACCTCGGGATATCGCCACTCGCGATGCCGAGTCTTTGTATTTCGGAACCCCAAGTACCAAGGTGCCGATGCCACGTGTTATACTCCACACAATCTCCGTGGGACCCGTCGCAACTCGCGCTCTTGCGATTTCTCCGTGCTCCTTTCGACTTTGCAACCATAGAAATGCTGAGTCCCGACTCCTCGGGATCTCGTGCCACCTGTCCCTCTGATGATCAATGGCTCCAATTAAATCGGGGGATCGCGATTTGCGATTTCGACGTGCATGCAAATATTGCACTCGCCAACCCCGATATGTCGATGCGCGATGGCAGACGGATTATACTTGCGCTTGGAAATTTCTTTCTTCCAGAAGTTCAAGTTGTCCGTTCTCTCCCTCTTGAAGAGTTCTTCTTGCTCCCAAGGCTCGATTCTGTCCACGCTTCTCCGGGGTCTGTTCTCACAACACCTGTAAGGAACTATCCCTCCTGAGCTTTCTTTCTCTCTCTCTGACCCCTTCAGAGGTCTTCTCGAATACGCTCCTCGTGCTCGACCTTCAACCACTTTCCTAAGTGCTGAAGTCTTCCAGGTTCTGTGCGCTCGCAGTAGCATCTATTCCCGGCCTTATCCTTCTCAAGTTTGCTACTGAGACTTCACGTTCGGCCTGCACTTCACCTGCACGACTCGAACAACCAAATTCGCTCTGCGCAAACGAGAGAAAGAGTTTAACCGCTCGGCCTCCTCAACGCACTCTATGCAGAGGAATTCAACTGCACTCTATGCAGGAATCTCCTGGCTCGAACAGAGAAACAATCGAAACTCATATGCTCATTCTCCCAGGTTTCGAACCTGGTATGCAATCACATATGAAACATATAAAATATAAGCATAAAAAGAAGAAAACATGCACAAGCATAATATCAACAATACACAGAGATCAAACACATCCATGGAATTGAATCAAAGTCTTTCCTGTTAATTCAATGTCTGTACATGGAAGTTCTTCACGAATTCTCTGGTCTGCTCCTCTTCTTCTTAGAATGCTAATGCTACTGAATAATCTAATGCTCTCCTATTACAATGATACAAGGGAGGGTGTCTATACTCCGTTTTTCCCTCTCGAAAGTAAAACCTATCTAATCTACAGTTAACTCCTATCTACCAGCATTAAAACTATTAAATGCCTTCTTATCTATATTACAATACAAATGCGCCCGGCTTTGAATGCCTTCCTTCAAACGACGGTGCAACAATCTTTTCAAAGTAATTCAAAAAACGTATACGCTGGTGCTGTCCAGCTGTTCTCCTCTTTCCTCCACGCTAGCTCGCTTGGTTAAGTCGTAGATGCTCCTGCATCATATCGACTATGCTTTGTCATGACGTATTAAACATGCATGAAACAAAGTATGAAGAGGATCCATGAGAAGATCTCGTGATAACTGACATGAGGCAAGGCTTCAAAACGATGAGTATGGTTTATTAATAAATCATTGATCTGGTATGCTTTTTGATTTATGCAATCATGTATATTATGCTATATTATAAAATAAAATTTACTTATTATGCTTTATTTCTATGTTTGTTGATGGAACATGAGCAGTTGGAACGTCAACAAGAAGTCGAGAAAGAAAACATCTATAGAGATAACCAAAGTACAATATCACCTACATGTGATCAAGAAATGAGGGATGCACACACCTCAAGCAATGATTACAATTCAAGTGATAAATGACAACAAATATAATTAAATGTTACTACACGTTGTATGCATTTTTGTAATATCATTCAATAAAAATCAGGGATATTTTTTCTTAATGTAGTGGACATAATATCCCAATTGCATGATGACATTTTACGAATAACTGTAACAATTACATGTTGTTTCCATTTTGATTATTATGTACCTTTACGTTGTCCCATTTTGTATGACCATGGGTCTCTTAAATTCATATATAATCAAATGGGTTTGTTATTTTATTGCATTGTCAAATGTTGTAAAATGTTGCATTGTTGATTAATTAATATGTGAATGATTTACATTGTTGCAAATAACTGATAATTAATATGTGAATGATTTACATTGTTGCAAATAAAATAGGTATAATCCCTTGGATAAGGCATTATAATTTTCATTATATCAAAATGCAATAACAAAAATATAAAAAACAATATGATCATAAAAAATATTTGTTAAAATAATAATTAATTAAAATATATACATATCAATACATTCTTGAACTCACAAAATGGTGGTTGAAATAATATAGACATCAATGCTTTTTAAAGGGTTATATGCACTAGTGCATATTAAGAATACGATGGGCATGTAATAAATACACATCAATTATTTAAATATAATAACAACATCAACGCTTTAATAAAATTAAACACATTGGTGTGATTAATAAAAAAATGCGCCCCGGGGTTTTATATTTAGTATACACCCTAAAACGTATGAATTATACAAACATTGGAATGGACATAAAATACAAGTGCACCGGAGTTGCATACAACAAAATAGGATTCTGGGGCACATTAATCATAACCATCCCGGTGCATTTATTTCATATGTAAGCACCGACGTAGTAATGTAATGGTGAACTAATGTTTTTTTGTCTTATGTACAAACTGAGGCATTTTCATGTAATGGTGTCTGGTGCGGTTATTTTTATGTCCACACCCAGAAATTCATGTAATGGCGCACCGATCCTTTTTTCGTTTTATGGAAGTTTCGAGGGATTTTATGTAAGGTTGTTTCGGTGTGTTTTTTGTTTTGGTACATCCTGGGGTGTTTCATTTAATGGCACACTGATGTGTTTTGACAATAAAAACACCGAAAAAAAACAGCCGCGACAACCTCCGCCTGCCCAATTCGTTTTAGCTATATGAAACCTCCGCTAAAACCTTTGCAACCAATAGAGGAGGTTGTAGTAGAGTTTTTTTTGAAAATTTTGCCAAATTTTGTAACACTAGAAACCTCTGCAAAAACCTCTATTAGAAGGTGTTATCCTTGTAGCGTTACATCCTCTTTCCCTATTTTTGATCCCTTCTTTCTTACCCATAACCTCATATTAATGTTTATTAATCCATTTTAATGCTTGGATTTATAACCAATTTTTTTCCCATTGCATTTATTTAGTATTTCATATGAATTATGGTTAAATATTAGAGAAATGCCATATCTTTCATTTATCTTTGAAAGATGGTTGAGTTTTTTATTGTTACAGAAACAATTTTCATTGTTGTTATTCCTATAAGTGAATATCCATGATGTGGGTACTTGAGATTTCTTGAATGAGGCTTTATTGAGTCGAAATATGCTTATCCTCAAAATATCTCAACAACTCAGATCATATTTTTTAGGAAATTATTTTTTTACGATTTGTTGTTACTCATGTTTATTGTTAGTCTTGTTCGTTGTTACTAGTGCAGTGATATCATCATTGAAAATCCGTGTATGAATTTACAAATCCATGAAAAATGCATCTTCAGCCTTCAAGATCTGTCATGGAGATGTGTTCCTTCCAGAGTGTGTTTCTTCCATCGAGTGAAGATCTCTTGGAATCCATGACCGAGTTTTGTCCCTTGACATGGTGTCCTTCCAGAGCATTGTCCTCTTGGAAGCCACGATCAAGCAAAGGAGTGTTTGAGCATGGTTTTCTGATTTCAAGATTGTTAAAAATTGAAACAAACTACGAGGATAGTTTGTGTCTCTGTGGAAACCTCGTTAAAAAATGAAACAGAGCTTACGAGCATAGTTCTTCTCCTGTGTCAAACTTGTTAAAAAATAAAACAACCCGTCTCGAGCATAGTTCCTGTCCCTATGTCAAGCTTGTTAAAAAATGAAATAGATTCCCCCCCTCTTTGATTGAGTCAAGTACTTTGTTATGTATAGTATTTGAAGCTTCATTTCATCTGCATGTGTCGTTGGACGAAAAAAATCTTAGGGGGGAATTCTTCCAGCCTTTGGACTTCATGCTGAAGTTAAGCCGATAGCTTCTTAAGCTGGGGGAAAAGTACCAACATCCCTGGATTATGCGTTGGGAAGCCACAAGCATAGTTTTTATAGTTTCAAGCTTGTGTAAAAAAATGAAACCACCTCCCTCAAGCATGGTTTTCTCTAGTTCAAGCTTGTGTAAAAATGAAACTAGGTCCAAGTATAGTTTAGTTTAGTTTTAAGCTTGTGTAAAAATAAATCTATCCCAAGCATACTTTTGTTTTGTTTTAAGCTTGAGTAAAAATAAAAACAATCTCGAGCATAGTCTTTGTTCTTTCTCATGCTCGTAAATCTATGAGAATGTAACCGAGTACATTTTTATCACTTTTTCGGACTCGTGAAGGCTATACGAAAGAGAACCCCCCTGGAGTCCTCTTTAAGCTCTTTTCAAACTCCCTAAACATGAAAAGATTGTCGAGTGATCTTGTTCTTTTTACACTCGTTAAAGTATTTGAATGAAACTTCTGTTGAACAGTAGATTATCTCTTTTTCGGTCTCATCGTACTACTTTACAAAAAATGACATTTTGGAGTTTTCTTTAAGTGTTTCTCAAACTCTCTAAACATGAAAAACCCTTGAGTTTTATTTCTAACAATATTACCAACTTAACAAGAAATTTGTCTCCCTTTTTAGGTAGTATTTTGATATTTTAAATTTTCTGATCCATAATATTTCCACAATATTTTGCTTTAATGCTTATTTTTCATTTATTTTCAAATTTTTAATTTTTTTTCAATGGTGTTTTTAGTCATTTTTCCATACTTCTTTCAATCTTAAAAATATTTTTTACCATTTACTTTTTTGAAATTAAGATTTTTCATATAATTGTGTCTCCTTAAT
>JZKD02S0772119.1:395227-405843 GCA_000966675.3 Picea glauca
CCTTTTTTTAATGTTTTTATTTTATTTTATATAATTTGGATTTTGAATATATTTTTTTGAACGTGTTTTTTGCTTCATTAAAAAAAAAAACTGCGAAGATTTTGTCCTTTTTATTTATGTAAATTTAAGAAGAAAAAAAAAATTGTTAGTAAAAAATTTTTTAAGTGACCATTTTGTATCCAATTTTGGGTTTCTTTTTTTTGCATAGGGATCTATTGTCAAAACCATGGTTTCAATTAGGTTGAAATGAGCCATAATATTAACGTTTAGAAAAAACTTTTTGCTTTAGTTATCGTCACTTTTTTATTTAGGTGTTAATTTTAAGGTTTTTCTAAGCTATTGTATGAGTTTTGAAGGTCATGCTTGAAAAATGTTGTAATTTTGACCCCGTTTGAAAAAATGGTGCTACCGGTAGCACCACTTTTTGATTTGGGGTTGATTTTCATGTTTTTTAATGCAAAAATATGAGCTTTTTGGGCTAGAGTTATTGTTTTGAGGTCACAGTTCTCGTTAAGTTGGTAATATTGTTTTCTTTGGACTCGTAAAACAAACATCAAAAGACCCATATGGGACTGAACCACTCCTTCCTAGGGTTCGTTAAAAATACTTTGAGGGACTCAACTGAAAGATGAGCTTACATTTCAAGCATATGCTATCCTCATCAAGCTTGTGTAAAAATAAAGAGGTACTCACAAGAAATGGTGGGGGGAAATTGAGAAAGAAATGTATATCTGTATTGTGTTAGTGGCAGTAAGTTGCCGTTGAACATGACACCCCTTTTCATTGTTGTATCCAAGTTGGGAAATCCATTTGTCTCTCGTTTGATCATCCACAAGTTTGTATATTGGTCCTCCTTGAGTCAATGCTTTAAAGACAATTGTTGTGTCATTCATATGTTCAAGAGAAGTTCAACCAAAACAAGCCTTCTATCAAGTCGACCATCTACAGTCCTCAAACTTTTACCATGTTAGCCTTCCATGAGTCACTCCTGAATCACTTTATACTCTGATCTACTTCAAATATGTTACATGTTTCATGTCATTGATGGGGGATACATCAAGGCCCTCCTATGACGAGTCTTTTTCTGTTGACTTCAACTCATTATCCAAGAATCCAACTTAGAAATCATTTGGTATCTTGGAGATTGCATGCCTCAATGACATGTTTCCTCATTTTTGACAGTGGGTTCACATCATTGACCCTTGATTGGAAAATTCCATCGAGTGTTCAACTTCAACTCATTAATTCACATTCGTTGGATTGTACTAGAGTATCTTGGGGGTCATTGACATCAATGGTGATTTCCTTCGCACTTGTTAATGATATTCATTAATGACCGATAAACAATTGGTTTCTACCATGTTTGACTTCAACATCTGTAATCACATGGATATATTCGTACTTCGAGATGATGGAAATGAAGACCCCGGATATTGTCACTTGCATCCAGGTTGCAATGGAGTATTCATAAGTTTGTACTAACACATAGAACTATCATGTATTTCTCGTTGCTATTTTCAAATTTGAGTCTTTATAGCATAGATCCACAATGTATTTCTCATGGCTATGTTGAATCATAATGACATGCATCCACAATGTATGATTGGTGGCCATGATTCACTTGACACTTATGCTTAACACCACTTGTATTTTGAGTATGGGAATGCCTACCTTAGTAAATGATATGTTATTATGCAGATTCTTGATTGTTGACATGTTTTCGACTCATGTGCTCCTTGTTCTCGACACACACATTCTACAAAGTATTTCAGTTGTCATACATTTCCAACTTCATACTTTGGGGGGCATTCTGTTACACATTATTTTCGTCACCCTCATGGCCATTGATGATATGTGTGTTGCCTATTTCTCTATTCCCTGAAGACTATTGAAGAAATAAGACTTTCCCCGAGAAATGGAATAATCTTTTCCTTATTGAAAAACCCTATCAAAGAAGATTGTCTCACCTTGCTAGTGTTAAGGGTGTGACGATCCCAAATCGTCGCATGCTGCACCATAGTGGCATGCGACGTTGTCTCGGGTTGCTCATGTTGAGGGTGTGACAATGCTCAAACAAAGGAAAAAGGTGAATTTCTCGAAGGTTCTAGAATGGAATCTTCGAGAAGATGAGGTGGCCTACGATTGGGTTGGATCTCAATCACTTCTCTGATTTAGTGGGATCATACTAATCTATTCATCCATCCCTCTTCACTCTATATAAAGAGGAATATCTCATGGGAAAAGTGAGGTTGGATTATGTATGAAGAATTCTGATGAAGATTGTGCTTGTGATAGCTTTACTTTAGCTTTCCAAGTCAGGCTGTGTATAATCTTCATCAAAAGTATTGGAGCAAAGGTGTGTGTGTTGAGGAAAAGGACCATTGGAAGGGATCTTGCAACATCGAGGCATAGGTTGTATTCTCCACTTTTATTAATATAATGTAGTAATACATTTCTTCCCTATAAAAGTGTCTCCATGTTTATTGCATAACTCCTTGATCTTATCCATAGGTTTCATTGGAATATATATATTGTTTCTCTCTCTTTGTTAGTTTATGTTTCTTAACAGGTTCAACATCCCACAAACCTTGAGGTAGAGCCAGGACAACAATAGCAAGGATCAAACAACGTTTAAAGGATATTTCATTTATCCCTCATTGAATTAGTATACATTACAATGGAAATCTAAGGAGACGTTTGTATTCTATCATGTTTTGTTGTAATTTCTTGTTGAAGTTAGGGAGATTAGTTCATGTCAGCACTTACCGATTTGTCTAGTAATAGTCTTGAAATGAATCAACAGTTAGCATTACTTCTGAACTTCAGGATTTCAAGGCTTACCCTATCCTTCCACTTTATGTCGATCAATGGTCGGTGGGATTTCCCAACTCTTCCTTTGATCTGACGGTCGATGGGAGTTTGTGACTTTTTGGCTTCGGTCGTCGGGTATTCCTACATGATTAAGACTTCTTTTCGCTGGAGTGGTCAACAACATAGTTGACCACCATTGGACTCACCTATCCTCATCCAACGATCACCGTGCATTTTCCAAATTTGATGGCCCTCATTCACTTCGGGATTTCGGAGCTCCGACCTTCGGGTATTTTTAGTTTTTCTGAACTTCTTATCGTTGGAGTGGTCAGTGTTGAAGTTGACCACATTATTTCCTTTAGTACGATATGATGGTTCAACATTTCCATCCTAGATCAACGGTCAACATTTAATTTTAAATTAAATCTTGATCTAACAGCTGGGAACTCATCCAAATCTCCTTCATGATCGATGGTTGGCATTTATTTCATGACTTCGATATTTTGTGGATTCTTTCTTATCTCCAGTAATCACCGAAGTAGCGAAGTGGCAAAGTGTCGAAACTTATTTTATCCTTCCACTTGGTTTCAATCAACGGTTGATATTTCGACTGACTGTAACAGAGTTTCCTCACAGTTCTAAGGGTGTTCAATGGTCTTCTTTCTGATCTGTTCATCATTATTTCCCCTAATCTTTTAATAATTGTTTGTGTATTCTTTTATGCACTAATCTTTAGTTGCTAACCCTCCCGAGCTCTTAATTCCTTGTGCTTCGTTACTCTGTACGTGGATTCTTTGCATGCTACTTTTCCTAAGCTTTAGGAACATAGGATCACTGTCGATCCTATCGTGATCAACAATGATCAATAATTGCTTCTTCCCTAAGGTGATCTTCCTTTTTCTCCGATTATTGTATATGTTTGACTCATGTTTCCATCAATGAAAACACACAATCAATAATGCCAACATAATTCATGTGAGATTTATTTAATTTAATTCCGTAATTAGTTTCTTGATTCAATTTATTCATGTAATTAAATTACTCATGCAAGGTTGTGTTTATATATATTTATGCAATTAAGTATTCATGTTGGTATCCATTTATTCATTTGTTTCTAATAAATGCATTTTAGATTGGGTTGCATTCTTTTATGACATTGAATAATTGTGCTTAACACAATGACTATATTTGTTGGTATGGGTAAGGACATGGATCATCTTGGCAAGGATTAGGATTTGATTTTGAGGACTTAGTTAATTTGTCTTCCAACAAGTAGTTAATCAATTTCTTTCAACATGTATGATTTATTTTCAGCAAGTGTGGTGTGAATTTCAATTTCTGCAAAAGTAATTTAGAGTTTCAATTATGCAATCATTTTTACTACACATATCTAGATTTTCTTTGGGAGGTAGTTACGTCATACTCATGATACCTATGCATCTTGTGTGTTTATTTTCAAGCAATTGTGTGTTCCTAGAATTAGATTGTTGGGGTTGTTGACAAGCTTCATAAATGAAATATTTGTATACCATATTTTCCCTACCTTTAACCCATTTACACTTACCTAGATCGTGTATCAAGCCATCATTGTGCGAGATTTAGACTTAATGTGTTTCCATTACATTTATTTAGTACTTTACATGAATTTATGATTAAACATTAGAAAAATATCATATTTTCATTTATCTTTGAGTTAATTGCAAATATGATATGCCAGACAAGTTGTGTAGATTGTGATTTTTCCACGGGGGATGTTTTGGTTCCAATTGTTGCAACACTCATTCTCAGTTGCTACAATACTCCTTTTCAGTTGCTACAACTCGTCAGAGAATTATTCTATGCTGCAACTCATCAGGGAAGTATTCTGCGTTGCAACTCCCATTGTTGCAACTCTCGTTGCTGCAACTCCACCTGTGTCACAACTCGCCCGAAGTATAGTTGTTGCAACTCTTGTTGTTGCAAATCCACCTATGTTGCAACTCACTTGAAATGCAGTTGTTGCAACTCACTGGGGAACTATTTTGCACAACAACTCGCGTTGTCGCAACTCCTCCTGTGATGCAAATTGTCTAAGGAACCTTGAGTCGTCTAAATCATGAGCCATGATGTCACATATTTTTTATTTATGGATTTATGCAACAATAATATTAGTTCAAGAAAATCAAAGATATGGAGATAATTTTGCATTTCCAAGACAAAATATTAGTTTGAGTGGTTAACAAAGAATCTTGGAATTTTTGGGCAAAAGATCTTGGAGTTATTTATTATTTGTTAATTGTTAGGAAAAGATATTGGAAGTTATCTATTGTTTGCTAATTGTTAGCAAAAGATCTTGGAGTTATTCATTAATTGTTAATTATTAGTTGGAAACTATTTTTTATTTAGGAAATTGTTGTAACCATTATGGATTTATTAAATCCATAAGTGGGTTTATTTAGATATTTGTTATTTCTAGTTTCCATTCAATCTATGTATAAAAGAGAACACTCTCTCCATTATTCATGGAGGACTCTTAGAGCAATGCTCGAATGACAATAGAATAATTCATTGAGTTTTTATTTTAATTGTAGTTTTATAATTTCTATATAAGTGTGATTTAATTAATTCATTTCATTTTTTTTCGTTGCATATTTGTAATAGATTTATTTATTTTGATTAGTTTAATTAATTTAATTATTTCATGTTGTAAGTGTTGATATAGAATAATATCAACATTATGTTCTATGGAGGCAAGGCCCACTCCAATTGAACATATTGTTGTGTATCTTAGGTAGTTTTCTTTAATTTCCTGTTGTATGATTTAATTATGCAAGTTGTTAATTATTTGTTGTGTGATTCAATTCATTTAAGTTGTCAATTATTCAAGAGGGATTGTATTTATTCATACATACAATTGATTATTCACATGGATTGTATTTAATTATGTGCTTAATGCAATGATTACAATTGATGTTTAGAGTAATGACATGGATCATCTTAGTAAGGATTAGGCTCTGATTTCAAGGACTTAGTTAATTTATTTTCCAGCAAGTAGTTAATCAATTTCCTTTCAGCGTGTGTGATTTATTTTCAGCAAGCGTGGTGTGAATTTTGATTTCTGCAAGAGTAATTTAGAGTTTCAATTATGCAATTAGTTGTATTTCACATAGTTCGGGTTTCTTCAGGAAATAGTAGATTCATATTCCTGTTACCTACATCTTGTGTGGATTTTCTTTCCAACACAATAGTCTAACATGTTTACTTTCCAGCAAGAGTGATTTACTTTATTTCCTTTGTGTTTATTTTCTTGCAAGTGTGATATTTCAATTCCTCCAAGTGTGATTTACTTTCTACAGTTTGTAGAACCTTTCCAAAACTTGTAAATTGTCTATACTCTGGTTGCAAAGGTAATAATTGAAACTACAACTTCATAAAAAACCAATGGAAGTGTAGAATGCATCCTGCACATACAATGCACAGTAACTCGCAAGTTTCATATGATCCTCAGATTGATAATTAAATGCACAGTCTTTTTAGTTGTCTTTCTAAGAAATGAGAAACGTAATTAAAAATCACAGCAGTTGATTCAGGAGACATTTGATTCATACTCATGATACTTGTAGATGGTGTTTTTAATTTCTAGATGGAAATTGTGACATTTAATTTCCCGCAAGTGTGATATTTACTTTTCTGCAAAAGTGTTCTTTCAATTCCTACAAGTGTGTAATTTTGTAGATCTTTGTCAGAGATTGAGAATTATATGTACCCTGAATACAAAATTAAGCATTAATACTATGACTATAATACATAGAAAGAATATTTTTTCTACATATATAGTGCATGATCATTTGCAAGTTCCATACGAACCCTGGATTGATAATTAAATGTATAGTCCTTCTAACTATCTTCTTGAGAAATTAAGGAGGTGATTAAAAAGAATCAACAATGAGGAACGAATGTTTAGAAACCTTTAAGAAAGTTCAATTGTAAGATTTGGTTTTTTTCGATGACATTCATTCTAATACCAGAAACTGAACAACTCACTATCCTAAGTTGTTGAAAGCATTTGTTGTAGAATAATTTATAGCTTTGGAAAGGTGGAAACCACGTTAAAGGAATCCTCACTGAAATATTTCCACTAAATGGACTGGATTAATTTCAATGATTTCATTGGAGGAATGTCAGATCACAGGTCCATTCTCATGGTTCTTGAAACAAATATTGTTCGTTGTTCTAGTTACCTTCATCTTGAACTCCCTGGGGGTTTTACATCATGATGTCTCTATCACTGTTGGAATTGGAATTTCCAGTTGTTGCATGGCAGATACATTACAACCAAGTCATGAAATCTTCAACGATCTCTTCATGACACTAGTCTACATTTTTGGGAAGACTCATCAAGAATTCTCTTTCAAAACTCAGCCACGCACACGACCATGAATCATATAGTAGGTTGCACGTCTGATTTCTTGAGAAAGACAATTATGACCCAAGAACCATGAACTCCAACCTCTAATACATTGATCAACAAAATGGTTCTCAAATGCACTTCTTCAAGGAAAAATCGATGATTGTTACAAACTTAGTCTTTTACTTCTCAAAAAGGGACTTTCACTTGATAGACCAACATTCAAGCTAATTCTACTCCACCTATCTACTGGAATCTAGGAATCAGGAATTGGTAAGATTCATGATTTAATTTCATGCACCCAAATATGTATGGTTCCTTATGTTTTCAAAGGCATTATGTCCCATGCTAGCTCGGATACATACTTTATTTCTAGTTTATATTGTTAAATCTCTGCAAATATGTTTTTCCAAGGGTATTTATCTTATTTGAAATTAATTTCGGTCATATTTTATAATGGGTCAAATAATGATGTTCATAATCAGATAGTAAAGTAGTTCATATTATTGGTCACTAGTATTAATTCGAGATATGTTTTTTCCACCCATGTGCATATCTCTTTTATTGAAGAGTTTTCTCACTAGAAGAGAAGAATATGGCTCAAAGAAGACAAATAACTTCAGAAAATTTGACATGACCATAGGAAATGTCACCTGAGAAATTTATTCATGGATCTGTTTTCGGATTATATTTTCAATCCTCCACACATGATTTTTTTATGTGCTTTCATTTATGAAAACTTTAAGGTGAAATCAATCTTATGACCTGAACAATTTGTCCATGAAGGTACATGTGAATAGTCCATATCATGTCCCTGAGTTGAAATAGTGAAGAGATGATCTTGTTACGATGTAGTATAAGTTTTAGAGTTGGGAGACGTAGAGAGTGAGTGAAGATCCTGCACGGCTGGAGCAAAGCAATATGGTGGACAAAAAATGAAAGCTCTTCTAAATCCTTACTTCCTGGAGTAGAAGGATGCAAAGATGATATGATTTTTTTTAGAAAATCATGATGAGAGATACAATTCTCAACCAACGCTAACATCAAATCCCATTTGAATGAAATAATACACGTATACGATTTCGCATGGATTATTATTTTCAAGAGGTTACAAACTACTTGTTGTAATAGGATGCATGAAAATCATTGAAGCTACTAGAAACACTTACATTCATGATCTCTTTTAGTTTAATTTCTTTGTTGACTGCATATCTTTGATTGTCATTTGTCCACTTGGTTTCATTTTTTTTTGTTGCAACAGGTTTTGTCCCATGTTCATCCTCTAATTTTGAATACATCTCTTCTCTTTCTTTCCTCGTCACCTTTCCCTTGGAGACAATTCATTCTCTAATGTATGTTTGTCTTGTAATTAATGATTATGTTTGATGACATACATACATCTCACTTACATGAAGCACCTTTGCACTTGAAACAAGCTCAAATCTGCTTGCATCTTTTTCCTAGCTCATGAGTTGAACGAGGGGTCTCTGTTCAAGTAAGAATTATAACTATCTTGGAATCTTGTGACAATAGTCAGACCATGAATTAATAGAGTGGTTAATCAATGGTCATTGTTGCATGTTGGTTGGTAAGTAGGTCCTATGAAAGAAGGGATCCCTCCACACACTAAGTGACTGCTCACATGAAAGGTGAAGTGTCAAAGTCTAGAACGTTGAAAATCAAAAGGGATAACATTATTTAGTCAAGTACAAAAATTATACAAAATAAATTTCCATAGTTGGTAGTCACCCCCTATTAGGATAGAATTCCATATCTTTCCCATCCATCGGATGTTACGCATACACTAAATAAATTGGTAAGGAATGGGAAATAAATTTTGACCAGACTAGGGGACATGAAAATATCTTTGTCAAGGATATGGACGCTCGCTGGCAGTGGAGCAAGGTTTGTGACTTCGTGGTGACTCTATTGAGGCTATGGATGCTCACATAAAATGGAGAAACACCTGAGAGATAATGTATACGCACCTGGTGAAAATATTTTATATCGCAAAATGATATCAGCCCCATGACGGAGAAACCAACCCGAATCGTCGATGCAATTTAAGTAATAAATCTCACCATAATTCACCCTATAATTAAATAAAATGAGATTTACTAGTTGGCATGCAAGAATCACCAGTGAGCCCACCACAATGGAATCTTTCAGGTAATTGTTGCACATTTTTTCAAGAATTTATGATGTTAAAAGTAATTATTTGACCCTCTACATTTTTCTTATAAGTTAGGGAAGTCTAGCAAATATTTTGGCTCCACCTAGTGTGTCATCATTTGTTGAGCCCACACAACAACCTCCCTAATTTATTCTTTTGCCTTTCTCTAAGGGAATAAATCCCCCCCCCCATCTAAAATTTTCTATTGGAAAGGCCACAACACTTAATTTTTTGAGCTTGAAATTTAGTGTATCGACGAAGTTCTAATAAAATTCGTCGATGCATCGACCACCTTCCAAAGAAATTCGTCGATACATCGGCCGAGTTTCGATAAAATTTACTGATACACTAACCTTTTCATACTGTTATATATGGTGTGACCATCACCGATGCACCGACATACTTCCTTTCATCTTCACCGATAAATCACATATCAACAAATTTCCTTCCTTTCTTTCCAGTACACTATGTATCGAAGGGGTTCATCTCTTTCTCTCCAATGCCCCACTTGTGGATGATTTTCCATCTTTTGTCACCGATGCACCAGAAAAATAATTTTGACCCCTCATTGACACTTAGCACATCAACAATGATCTTATTTCTCTTGCCAACATCAACCCTATCAACAAGATGTGTGTTTGTCTTGAAACCTATCCTATTCTCCTCCAACTCAACTCCTTCTCGCTACTCATGTCATTCAAGATCCTATCATTTCCAATGATTAATATTTATATGCGTGATTGGAAAATTGATGATTGATCTCCTACCTCACCTAATCTACTTCATGTTGCATTTGTTTGAGTCCCAAACAACTTTCATTGTGCTTACCATACCCGCTTGTTTATTCTATGCTTCTTGATTTTATGACAAACCATGATCATGAAAGTGGTGTCTATCATCAGGTGGGTTAAATACAACATCTATAAGACTTGCGTTGGATCTTAATTGCATCTTAGAAGAAACTTTCTCCTCCCATACCCTAACTAGTCTCAAGCAATCCTAACATTAGTTGGTTGTTTTTGCAGATCTATATTTATAAGACACTGATGGATGAACCCAACACCAATGGTTGAACTAAGATCCTATACAACATAGATGACAAAAGTGTTACAGGTATGAAATAACTGAGAAGGGGGGGGGGTGAATCAGTTATTAACAATTTGTCTCAATTTTATCTTCGAATCATTAATCTTAATGGCAGCAAGTCTTTACTGTGAAAACCAGTGTTATAAACATGAAGCATAT
>JZKD02S0772119.1:435478-499416 GCA_000966675.3 Picea glauca
TAAAAGGAGTTTGCCCCCTCGAAGAGGCTTATTATCTGAAATTATCTCTTTTTCAAGGCGTTGAGTACTTTTCCTGAGGTTTTTCTATGCTATATTGATGTTTGGTTCTTAACATTAATATTAATATTAATTATAATTATCATAATAATAATAATAACAATATATTATAAAGTGACTTAGAGAGGTCGACCCTATTGAACCAATAGATGCCTTTGTTGATTAGACAAGTCTAATATAAGTAAGGGATGATTCCCCATTGTGGAACATATCTTTCTTGTGATTTTGTAAATTTCAACAAACACATCTACTTGGGAAAAGGTGCACACCTCTCTTGGGCACTAGTCTTCTAGGGTTTGAAGCACCCTCTTGTGTGCTAAGGTTTATCTTGGTGGAGTTATTTCTCTTGAATAATATAGCAAAGGATTTGGCTGGATTTTCTTCCTTTATTGAGAATGGTTTCCTAGGATACTTCTTGTGTTATTGTGCATGGTGTTTCTTCTTGTGATCTTGGTTGCTGAAACATTATTGTTTTTGGTTAAGTGAAATGCTAAAATGAAATAAACTTCATGCTTAAACTAGATTATGAAAAATCAACATGGTATCAAAGCATAGGTATTGAAGAATCCATTGCACAAGCTACAAACTTTTATCAACCATCTCTCCTCTTCTTTAGAACCGTATGACCCTCCTAGGGTTTCCAGAAAATCTGTACGACCTCCTTCTCAGTGGTGATTTAACCCTTAATACTTGGACGTTGGGGATACTTTTGGCATAGAAGAGTACGACCTCTTCCAGTGCATATTTGGAGACTCCCAGAGTGACATTTTGAGCATTTTAAATTTTTGGCCCTAGGGTTTCTAGGGTTTCACGAAGTTTTGAAGAAATTTCAGAATTAGGGCTTCTACAAACCCATTGAAGGAGCTCTTTAGCTTACCAATGTTCTACTATCTATCAAAGGCTTATTGTTGGCAGTCACAAGTCCAATAAAACCTAAAAGTTCTAGCCTAGTCTAATCGTTAGGTTTTCTATCCTAGTTGACAAAGGGTTGTGAAGAATCTAAAATTATGATGAACAAAACTATGATGGAAGATAAGCTTGATGGATCAAGAAACTTCAAAGTTCTTGAAAGACAAAACTTTAGAGGAGGAATTATTATGGGTAATACAAAATGGTTTACTAAAGACAACTATCAATGAATGGAAGGAATATGATGTCAGTACAAGGAAGCCAATCACCTACTCAAGCCCTCACTTTGAAGGGCCAGCTTGAAAATAACAAAGATGAAAAAATATGACACCGTGACTATCTTCTTCATAAAGATCTCAGAGGATAAAGATCATCCAAAGAGCCATTGAATAAATCATATCAACATCCTCAGGTATGCACTTGTATATATTATTTGTATCATTGTCATGAGTGAAATTGTAGGAGGAAGGAACCTTTACTGAAGTCATGGATCTAGAGGGATCTCAATGCATTCAGAGAAACAATACACTAAAAGTAAAGACTCCAGGTTTGATTGTTGTAATTGTCATTCCTCTAACCTATATTTCTAAAAAAATTCTACATTACAAGTAGGTGTTGTAGCTATGACAATGTTCCTTAAAATGTTTTGATTCTAGAGGTGTACTCACTATTATCCTTAAGGAGATATTCTTGTGTTGTTTTTTTTTGTTTTCTTGTTCTAGATAGGTTAACAAGAAAATAAGATGCTTATCATTCAGAGGGAGTCACTTGACTCAGAAGGAGCCAAACCATTTGAGAAAGAAGAAGAATAGAAACATCATTGAGACAACCAATGCTACAAATCATGATCAAAATATTTCTAGGATTCCATGGGAAGAAGCATGCATGACACAACATATGTGCAAAACAAGAGTCTTCACCAGACTTTCAAAGACATAACTCCCAAAGAAGTCTTCACCGGAATGAAGCCTGATATTGAGCACTTCAGTTTAATTGGGTGCCCAATGTATTTTCATGTACCCAAAAAGAAGAAGTATAAGATAGATCCTTTAGGAAGAAAGGATACAGTAAATATTCAAAGACATCCCTAGTCAGAGATAGATTGAGACAAGTAGAGACGTTGTCCTTGAAGAAGAGACATTTTTTCAAAGACCCGAAGAATATCATATGGAGATTAACAGTGAGACAAAAAATTCTCCCCCTTCAACAATTCAGAGGGATACAATCATTACTCCAGGTTATCCAGTTTCTCCAGTTGACATGTTTAGAGATATTGCAGTAGGGCATAAAATTCCTATCTAGACTCACTCTGCAAGAGGTAGAGAAACATACAAGCCTCTCAAGGCACATTCTGAGAAATAAAAAGAGATTTTTGAGCTATCCTTCAGTCACGAGCCACTTCATTGATGCTAAGACACCTTGTTTTAGAGAAGCAACAAGAGAAACAATATAGAAATATACCATAATATAAGAATACCAATATATCTTTAAAGAATGATGCATAAGATATTATTCAGGGACTAGAAAGGGAAGTTTGTGGTAACTTCTAGGTGGATATATATATGATCAAGCATGCAACTGATGAAAGTGTCAAGAAACACAAAACAAAATCTATAGCCAGAGGTTTCTCACAAACATAGGGAGTTGTCTATGATGAGACACTTGATCCAGTGAACCCGATACACTTCCATCTGTACCTCCATCCATGAGTTGGAAACTATATCAGATAGATAGATTCTTGATAAGTTTGGATTTCAGCAAGAGTGTTGTTGATCCAAACCTATATCATCACTGTATTGGTGACGAGAGCCTGATCCTGATGACTTATTCATAAAGCATTGTTGTTACAAGAAATACTTGACTTATGAATTCAAGATGAAGAATATGAGTATGATGCACTACTTCTTGGGAAAATAAGTATGACAGATGACCTATAAGATTTTCCTGAGTCAAGGAATTACAGTGAATCAGAAAAGAACATCCAACTGATGTTCTATCATGAAGTTTTGCGTGGTTTCCTAATGCAACAAGAACAAAGCTCTGTAGCCTTGGGTACCATAGAGGCAAAGTATATAAGAATCAAGTGTGAAAAGTAATGTGGCTTCACAAGCTTCTGTCGGATTTACTTGACCATGGGATGGATCCTATGATGATAACCAAAAGTAGTGAGTAAATCTCCTTAGGAACCCAGTGTTTCCTGATGGATCGGAATACAATAAGATGAAATATCCTTATTTCAAAGATATGATGCAGAGGAAAATCGTACACATGCAGTACCTTCCTACACATGAGCAGATTGCAGATATCTTCACCAACTTAACTTCATGAAGAATGGCTCCCTATTTGAAAGGGAGTGTCGATAACTCCAACCAAGACAAAATTCAAAACACATCCGTGTGAGACTTGGCATGATAAATAATGCCTCCCTAGATGAGAGGGAGTGTTGATGAATGCAGCTATGGGAGACATCCTCTAGCTTAAAAACCTGTGAGATGTGGAACATAGAAGCTATGGAAGTCTTTCTCTCAGCTTACAAACCTGAGAGAAAGCCCCTAAGAAGGGTAAGTGGTTCCTGCCTGAGACAAAGATGGGAACATAGAGATGACTGTTGGAGCATAATCCTAACTTACATTAGTTTATAACTAGATTAGACTCCTAGATATTGGTTAATACATTCATTTACACTTTATTTCACCTAATTTGTCCACATAGAGAAGAAGGGCGCCTCATCCCTAGATTTTAGGGAAAACTGCTAATTTTAGATCAAGACTCAACTTCCGGTTCTTGATTTTCTTGATTTTTCTTGATTTATTCTTGATTTATCCTTGATTTATTCCAACTCCCCCATGCAAAAATCATATATTATTGGGGAATGTGCACCTCCTCTTTGAGTGAGAGATTTATTCCTTAATTAATGATTTTTGTTGTTACTATTATTAGTAACTACTATTTCGGGTCAGTTAACTGAGTTGGAACTGCTTCTCTTGTCAGTTAAGTGAGTTGGAACTGCTTCTCTTGTCAGTTAAGTGAGCTAATGCGCATCACTTAACTCTTGTGGAAATTAATGAGTGTGTGACATGTATCTTTAGTGTTCTAGGTCGAACTATGTGGTCTCCCTTAGCTTATGACACCTATTTTAGCTATTTCTAGCTTTTTTGACTAGAATTTCTATGTTGGAAATTCTATATATTCACCCCCTCTCTTCTTTTTGAGGATGGTTGCTCATGTATATTCATTTTTTATTAATATAATTCTCTAATTTATGGAGAAAACAATTTCTCTCATTTCTTGAATATCAACAAATTGCATGTGTTCAATTTAACTAGAATTCTAGATCTATCGGGGTTTTTGCAGGAATTCTACATGGTATCAGAGCTAGATTAAATCTAGTGGATTGTACATGATTTTATTTGCAGGTATAGATCATCAGGAGGCAAAGAAATAAGAAATGGAACATCTCTCTCAGCCCACAAAACTCATTCTAAATCATTTCAATTACTTCAAATGGAAGACAAAGATCTCTCTGCTCCTCCGAAGCAAAGGGCTTTACCGGGTAACAATGGGAACAGAGAAAGAACCAACTGCTACAGTGGAGAAGATAAAGTATTTCAATAAATTAGATGAATCAATTGGGATGATATGTCTATCAATTTCCAGATATCTCCTCTTTCATGTTAGTGGAGCCACTACTCCCGATGTGGTCTGGACCACATTGGAAGGACTATTCGGCAAGCAGGATGCAATGAGAGTGCATCAAATGGAGAATGAACTCATATCCCTAAGTCCAATTCATTTTAGCAACCTGAAATAATTATTCACCAAGTTCAAATCCCTCCTTGTTGAACTTAATGCATGTGGAGTCACAAAAGGGGAAGAACAACTCATCCTTTCAATTCTCTCGAAACTAGGCCCTAAATATTCCGTATTTGTGTCGTCTTTTCAAGCATCTAAATTGACTCAGGAAAAATGGAAAATGCCTCCATTGAATGATTTCATTGCAGCATTGAATCAAGAGAAAGCTAAGTTATTCCAAATGGGTGCCATCAAGCATTCAAAGAACCAAGCACTTGCGGCTACTGATGCTCCAAAGAGCAGTGGAAAAGACAAGGAAAAAGGAATGGGTAAATTTCCTGAATCGAAGAAGGAGAGATTCACACAATCTTCAAAGAACTCTTCTGAGCCTAAGGGTAAGAAGAATAAGAATTAAAACAAACTTTGTAGATACTTTTCCAAAGGTTTTCATCCCGAAGAAAATTGCATGAGGAAGACTATCGATGAGATGCCTAAGCAATTGTAGCAACACAATCTCACGGTACCCGAAAATGCAAAGAAGAAAGATGATAATAGAATGGGAGGGAGAGAACGAGATGGTCATGCTTTAATGGCTGTCACATCCACTCCATAAGATTGGATCCTTGATTCAGGTGCATCAAACCATATGGCTGCATCAAAAGATGAATTTTCCTCCATCGAAGAAAGTATCAGATCCCAATTTACTTGGGAGATGCCACACCCACAAAGGTGTGTGGAGAAGGAATTGTTGATCTTGAAGGGGGATGCTTGAAAAATGTTCTTCATGTAACCTCAGTGTCTTCAAATCTTCTCTCGATATATTATATCACTCATTCCAGCTCTGGAAGGAAGGTGGAGTTCACTCCGGACTCCGCAGTGATTACAGACATTTCCATAGGCTCACAACTTGCACATGGAATTGCAGATCACAGTTCTCGTTTGTATTTTTTCTCCCACTTTGTTCCTAAATATATTAGCACTGTATTTATGTCATAATCTAATGATATCAGCAGGTTATGGCATGAAATATTTGGCCATCTAATCTATAAGTACTTGCATCAACTCAGCAACGAAAACATGGTAGAAGGATTGCCATCTATTAAATTCACAAGCGGTGTATGTCAAGGATGCATTCTTGGCAAGCATCCAGAGCAAAAGTTTGAAAAAGGGAAGGCACATAGAGATTATTCACCTCTTTGGATGATTCAAAGTGACATTATGGGCCCATTCCCATAGCCTTCAATTAGTATACAACTACAACAAACAGTGCCATATACACCACAACAAAACGGTGTTGCAGAGAGGAAAAACCGGTCCTTAAAAGAGATGGCAAATTGTATGCTCCAGTCGAAATCATTAGCTCCCAAGACATGGGATGAAGCTATTAATTGTGAATCATACATTCAGAACCAAGTTCCTCACAAATCACTCAAAGGCACCACTCCTTTTGAATGTTGGACTGGTAAGAAACAGAAAGTGTCGCACTTTCGTATTTTTGGTTCACGAGCATGGGCTCACATTCCAACAAATAAGAGGAAGGCTTTGGAGCCTCAAAGTGTTGAATTCATATTTTTTGGATATCCTGAAGGTGTCAAAGGATATATATTTCTGGACTCTCACACCAAAAATTTCATTCTAGCTTGAAGTGTGAAGTTTGAAGAAGAATCATTGCATGATTTTTCATAACACCCTGCCGAGGAACCGCTTGGTTTCACTGATGAGGAGGAGTCAAAAACTTCTTCGAACACTTCAGAAAAAACATCAGAGAAGCCTTTTAGGTATGATACAGAGTATGAGGAGAATTTCATGGCTTCTCCAACTCAATTTCCAACTTGGGCAGAGAAAACCCTGCAAGATGCGGGTGAACTAGTTGGTGATCCTGCGGATACAAGAAGGACTAGATCACAGTTTTTTGGGTCTCCTCAAGCCATGGCTGCCACATAAAATTTTCTGCCCATACATTGCTATATGTCACTTGGTTCATATCCAAAGTCACACTCTGAGGTTGCAAACATCTTCACCAAGTCCTTCATTGAAAATAAAATTTCAGAACTGAGAGCTATGCTTGGAGTGGTGGAGACAACTGAGTAGGTCACTTTTGGCCACTCAACATTTTTTTTCCTATTTTTTTTGGGGGGGAGTTTCCCATGAGGTTTTCCCTCTTTCCTCTTTTCACGAGGAATTATTTTATGTAATGAGTACCTAAAATGGCCAAGTTGTCGAGACTCAATTTTTTTTCCATTATAGTTAGGCTTAAGGGGGGGTGTTGGAGCATAATCCTAACTTACATTAGTTTATACCTAGATTAGACTCCTATATCTTGGTTAATACATTAATTTACACTTTATTTCACCTAATCTGGCCACATAGAGAAGAAGGGTGCCTCATCCCTAGATTTTAGGGAAAACTGCTAATTTTAGATCAAGACTCAACTCCCGATTCTTGATTTTCTTATTTTTTCTTGATTTATCCTTGATTTATTCCAACTCCCCCATGAAAAACTCATCTATTATTGGGGAATGCACACATCCTCTTTGATTGAGAGATTTATTCCTTAATTAATGATTTTTGCTGTTACTATTATTAGTAACTACTATTTTGGGTCAATTTAGTGAGTTGGAACTGCTTCTCTTGTTAGTTAAGTGAGCTTAAGTGAGCTAATGTGCATCACTTAACTCTTGTGGAAATTAATGAGTGTGTGACATGTATCTTTAGTGGTCTAGGTCGAACTATGTGGTCTCCCTTAGCTTATGCCACCTATTTTAGCTATTTCTAGCTTTTTTTGACTAGAATTTCTATGTTGGAAATTCTATATATTCACCTCCTCTCTTCTTTTTGGGGATGGTTGCTCATGTATATTCATTTTTTATTAATATAATTCTCTGATTTATGGAGCAAAAAAATTCTCTCATCTCTTGAATATCAACAAATTGCATGTGTTCAATTAAACTAGAATTCTAGATCTATCGGGGTTTCTATAAGAATTCTACAATGACCTCCTCCATTTAGAGAGTTGAGAAGAACTCCAGATGATTATCCAGTGGAAAAGTGATTTGTTGAGTTAGGACGTGCCTGTGGCTGAGCACAAGGTGAACGTGTGAAATCCCAAAGTGTTGGGTACATTGTCATGAGAACATAAAAGAAGATGATGTATTAGCCTCCTCTGAGAAGTAGAGTTGATGAGAAGACTCCAAATGATTATCTTGTTGGTGGCAGTGGGAAACCAAATCTATAGAGTGGAGGTGCATGTGGACAAGCACATGTGAATGTGTGAATACTTGGTTCTTCTATGTAATGCAGTGAATCAGAGCTATGGCATCCCTATGGATGTGCCCCTAGTGGATGAGCACTAGTGGGTGTATCAAATCCTTTTCTATATGTTGTTCAAGAGTTAGAACTGCCTATAACCCTAATAGTATATAAAGGGCACAGGTCAGCCCCACCTTAATGTGATTAATAATAAATGTAAAAGATAATTAATATTAATAATATTAATAATAATAATAATAATAATAATAATAATAATAATAATATATTATTATTATTATAAAGTGACTTACAGAGGTCAGCCCTGTTGAGCCAATAGACACCTTTGTTGATTAGACAAGTCTAATATAAGTAAGGGATGATTCCCCATTGTGGAACATATCTTCCTTGTGAGTTTGGAAATTTCAACAAACACATCTACTTGGGAAAAGGTGCGCACCTCTCTTGGGTGCTAGTCTTCTAGGGTTTGAAGCACCCTCCTGTGTGCTAAGGTTTATCTTGGTGGAGGTCTTTCTCTTGAAGAATATAGCAAAGGATTTGGCTGGGTTTTCTTCCCTTGTTGAGAAGGGTTTCCTAGGATACATCTTGTGTTCTTGTGCATGGTGTTTCTTCTTATGATCTTGGTTGCTGCAACATTATTGTTTATGGTTAAGTGAAATGCTAAAATGAAATTAACTTCATGCTTAGCCTAGCTGATGAAAAATCAACAACCCAAACTGGATATCCTATAAGTTATGAGTTTGTGAAATCACACTAGGAAACATCAAGATCTCCTTCGACAAGGTAGCTAGTTAACATCCTCCTTTTCACACCTCCACATAAAACTGATATAGTTTAAATGTTTGTGTTATATAGTTTTAAATTTAAATAATTTTTATTTAATTTTCAATTTCAATTAAACCAATAAAAAAATAATTAAAAAAAATAGATTTTTAATGAACGCCAAAGCTTATGGTAAAGGGGTTTTTAAATATGGTAAAGTGAAGGAGAATATTTTAACCTATTCAAAATCCACGTGCCCCCAAAAACCACCCATACTCACTTTAACTTAAACAAAATATGCGTATCTGAAGGCTAAGAACATTAAAGTCGATGAGTCTCATGGTTTATCTTGGGAATATTGTTGATGAAATTAGGAGGAGATGGGAGAAACAATGTTGACTCAACTAGAGAAGTTAAGACCATGGGTGTTGATCACTTAGAAAAATTGATAGGAACTACTTCGGTGCATTCTGGTGAGTGCAAGAGGAATGAGCCTGACTTCATACCAGAGAATTTTCTTGGAAATAACCCAATGTACCAGAAGAGAGTAGCTGAGAACATTGGCTTCGGTACACCCAGAGGATTTGTGAACATAGAGACTGATACAATACCAGGAACAATGAGGGAACATTGTTTAAATTTCCACAAGGAGTTCTACTAGTAATATTTTCACATTGCATTAACAATTTAAGGAGAAACAAGCTCAAATTATTGAATCATAACAAGGGGATGACTAAGCTATTGTTGAAGAACTTTCCTTTTCAACATTGCTCGTAGAAGGAAATCATGTGAGGTTGAGAGAGGGACATTCATTCACCAACATTCTGTGGTGAATGATCAAGAAACATGAGAAAGATATTGCTCTTTGAATAATTTTATTGACAACCATCCTAAGGAGTTGCTTTCAGTGAGTAACAACTGTTTTTCTGAATTTGGTGTTTTAGGTTTTGGGACACGTTATTCTTAAAAAAAAATCCAAATCCATTAGTCCCTTGGGAGGCCTAGTTCGATGATTTTTCCAATGTTGTTCAAGCTATCTTCGATCAGTTTATAAGAAGTGGGGAAGCCAGATGGATTTTCCAAAGTGTACTTATTATTTTTCTTCCTCATTTTTATGATAGGAAGGGTCCAAAACATTCTAGTGCAAGATCAGACAGGTTTCTTCAGATAAGCGATGACAATCCATTTTCTATTTCTGATATGGATCCTACATTGAGCAAGAAAATTCAAGAGTGAAATCGACAAGTCATCGATGTAACAACCCCTGCCAGTTATTCATGCATTCTTCATTGCCAGTCACATTTTTATTTTCGTAAGCCTTTAGTTTTGATGGCTCTAAGGAATCTTCTTCGTCGTCAATCCTACAAGTCAAATCTTTTCTGAATTTGATGATGTATAACGATGCCCTTGTAATGTACCCATTTTTGGATGTTACTATGTTACAGAGTGGGATTCCTACCCAGGGTAGACAGATGGGGATGAAAGCGAGTTCAAGAGATATTGAGGGGATTTATTGGGATCGACTTTTATCGTTCATCATATTTCATCATCAAGATCCATTCCACACAACTTGTCTTTGGTTTCGTTGCATTCCAAATATTTCTGTAATTTTGAGTTATTATGGAGCATATTTTAATTAAATTCACCAAGGAGGTCATTTTGGGAATAATACTTGGAGAAACCTCTTAGTGTAATATATTATCGGAATCGAGAAGAATATCGCTACATGATAAGATCATGAGAAGTGACTTTCAATGGCCGGAGAAGCCATAAGGACAAATAAATCACTTTTTAGAGGAAAAAAGGTTAATTAATTAATAAAGTGATTTTATTCAGGAATATTGAAAATAAAGTAAAAGTCACTTGGAGAGAAAATATGAACATGGGGATAAAAGAGAGATAGGGGCTTATATTCTCTCATTATCTTGATTATGATTTTGATGGCTGGCTTCTTTCTAGAGAGCCCATGATACTTGGGGGTTTTGAGGGTTTTGACTGAACAAACCCTAGAGATCAGATCAGTGGTGAAATTTCCACCTTTCCTGATCCAAGATTGGAAAAGGAGGTGAAATATATCCCCCTCACCATTCTACCTAATGTTCTATTCAGTTCAAAGGCAGTTTGAGGAAGCATGGCACATTTCTGGTGGTTTTCTGCAGGTTGAGCGTATCCCTTGAGGGGAAGAGATTCAATTTTGTTTGGGAGAGATAGATCTACAACATATATCCTTCTAGGATTTATTGGTATTACCTTAGTGCCATTTTTCATTAGTGTTGAGGGGATTCTCCATACTATTCATTCTATATTCCAGAGGGACATGTTTTCTCTTCAAGAGGGTGCAATGTTCTCAGTGGATCTAGTGATTTGGAGTGGGATATCATTCCCATTAGCTTGGATATTCATCATAGGGGTTTCCTATTCCCCGATCTACCTTTTGGCAATCGGTTTCAATGATTTATAGGCAATATTCTTGGAGGCCGAATTCTTGGCTTGCTTTAGCCAATGAGGGCGCATATGTTCTTAGAGATATTGTCGTTTGGATAACTTCTAGTTGAGCTACAACATAAAGACTCTTCCTATCATCTTGAAATCATCAGATCTATCTTTCATCATAGTTTTGCTTGAGTTTGAGGCAATCATAGAGGAGGTCGTACCATCCCTAGTCTCTTCCAGCTAGGAAGTGTGCATTGTGCTAGAGAAGGCATCACCTACAACAAAGGGGAACAATTGGATCTTAGAGATCTTTGGTATTCATCTTTGGGAGGATTTTGGAAACCTATAACTTCATCTCTCTATTGTATCTTGGAGGCATTATCATCCACACACTCTATTATGTTATATGTATTCCATATCTACTCCATTTTGTATGAGGTCAATTATATATCTAAATAAAATCATATTTGAGGTATTTATGGCTATTTCTTGTGTTACTTGTATTGCATATTGTTGTGTATCCATTATTTTTATTCTCTTATCATTTATGTGCTGCAAAACTCAATAAAACCCTCCTAGTGCACTTGAGAAGACAAATACGCAAATTGTTTGACAAAATACCACAACTAGAAAACACACTAAAAACTAACATGTTCCAAGCAAGTCTATTTGGGAACATTGCAGTGGTATTAGAGTCAATTTCCTTCGCTAACCTGTGAAAAATATTGATGATCTAGAGAAGAAATGGGTTTTCCAGAAGATATCATATATTGTGATGAGGAATATCAAGCCCTTAGTGAGACATTCAGGGCTCAAGTAACATTCCAACAGTTTGTATCCATAAAAAATCCTAGGTGGAGAAAAGATGAGGTTGCATTATGGGCCAAAAATATTGAAGAAATCAATTATTGGAGAAGCATAGCAAAGGAAAACAGAGCCAAAGAAGTCATGGAGGTAGATACATCACCACATGATTCCAGGGAACTTTGCTACAGTTGCAAAGAACCTTGGGATTCAGATCACAATTGTAGGGGTAAAGGGAGAGTGCATTACATTGAGGTGCACTATGATAGCGATGAGGAGGATGTGTATGAGGATGAGGACTTATATGCCTCATTAGATCAGTCCCGGGAGTCTTGCACATATGATGGACATAGTGATCACCAAGGTGATTGTGAGGGTGTAGACATATTCACACCTAGGCATGATGAGATTCAAAGGTTGGATGACCTACCTTTGGGTGTTGACGTGACTACTAGGAAGTCATGTATGGGAGATGATGAGATTTATATGATGAGCGTGACACATTTTTCATCTTCTTAGACACCTATGCTAGCCATGACACATGAGGATATCAGTGGCATTCTTCTTATGGTAGAGGATACTTTTGTAGGGATTGAACAGAAGGAAAATGTGGATCTGCAGACCTAGGATGAGAGGCATGACTTGGAGACAGATGATTATATACATACCAATTAATATGGGGAGATTGATTCACCTCTTTTGGGGAGTCCATTGATAGATCAAGTTGTGGAGACTAACAACTTGTTGGGATACTTACTTCTAGGACCGTTCTATAGTGATGAGGATGCACTCCTTATTGGTCGGGATGACCATAACACATGTATGGACACATATGTATGTGATCGATGTTCAAATGACATTAGTAGAGTGAGCACATAGGAGGATACAACTTTACATACATGATACAGTGTGATTCAGATGGAGGTAGTATTTGATGATGGTGTGCAGTGGCATATAGGAGGACTCAATAGCACAGAGGACAGTGGGAATTTCAATGCCTTATATCTTGAGGAGTGTGTTTTTTTTTATTCCACTGTCGACACTGGTAGTGAGAGTCACAAGGTAGAACCTCAGCAGGATTGTGATCAAGAGTCATGACACTTGATAGAATAGTTGAGAGTCTGTGAAGACATGATTATGGCATCCATTAGACACATGGATGATACACACACTTTGGTAGAAGGATATTTTTGGAGGGCCTTGATGGCACATGCTAGTTTGGATGGGGATATTTCCATTGATGACTTCCATACACTCAGAGAGAGAGTGACTGTGAGGTCCTACTACCAACAATTATTGATGGATAGAAATTACCTATTAGAGGTTGGAAAGATGTATCACAGGGCACCGAGGGAGAAGGAAATTGTGGTGGACCGACTTACTCATGATTTGGTAAGCACACAAGGATTCTTGGAAGGCACACAGACAACCCTTCAGGAATTAGGGTCCATGTTAGAGGAGCTCCTTGAGGAGACTATTTAGGGATCCACTACATCTATCTCAACAAAGATTCAGATATTTACTTTAGCTACTTCGCTAGAGGATGTTGGTGGTTTGGTAGAGGACCACCAGATGATGGAGGTGTGTGAGGGATACCCAAGACCAATGATGATTATGGAGAGATATGACCAAGAGACGTTGGAGGATGTTCAAGTGTCACAGGGACAACCATTCATGGGTAGTTATGAGACAAATGATCATACACATACACATGGGGATTTCAGATCTAGGGGAAGTTATGAGAACACTTTCATTTGTGTTCCAGGATTGGATGACATCCATGTAGAGGTTGATCCAACAATACACCTTGGATATATGATGATGCAGGAGGATACAGGAGCTTGCATGAGTATACATTGGCATATGATGATGAGAGATATTTCATAGGAGAATGCAAAGGTGTACATAGGGATTCAGGGGGACACATTAGATTGTAGGGAGGAGACATACTTAGTGGAGTATGGAGATTCCTCTCCCTTGTAGTAGTATATAGATATGGGAGATCACCTTCACAATTGTAGCAATTATATGAGTGATGGTGGAGGGTGAGTGATTGACTAGCAGTTTATGGAGTTACCTATTGTTGTACCCAATGGCTGGAGTTTAGTGATGAGTATAGGTGATTATTCACCATGGGTGCCATTGGATGAGTTCATGGTCAAGACTTTGGGATTGACCAATGCACATGACACTCCCCAGTCCTACATAAAGTTGTGTGGGACATGGAGAGATTTTAGACATATACCTACAAACATGGGATATGTCATTATATACAATAGGATAGGGGAGTTTCATCTGAGATGGTCTTATGAGAATTTGGGCATGATGGAGAGATTTTTTATCCATGGGACAGAGTATATTATATAGGTGGATATAGGGTCATAGTATCAACAGGATGAGGATGGGGAGCAGAGATGGACAAATTGTTTTTACGAGGTTTATGAGGTCAGTTGGAAGGATGTATGGTCGCAACAAGTAGCGTCAGATATCTTGAGGACCGTACATGATGTACCTATGGTTGGACAACTTGGCCATTTCAGGACTCGTTGGAAGGTTAGAGAGAGATTCTCCTCGAGGGATCTCGAGGATTATTTCACAAGACACATGGGGGAATGTTTGGTATGTCAGCCTCACGAGTTAGGGCATGATTCTATATCCACCCTTGTTTTAGTGTCGAGTTGGGAGAGTATGCTAGATTCTCTTGACCCCCAAGAATTAGAGGTATATAGTAGGACTAACATCATAGGGATGTTGTTTGAGCATGGGAAAAAACAGGAAACAAAGTGGGTTGGAAGAGAGGCCGAGTTTCGTTACCATGTATAGGACTGCATAACTATCATTATACTTTGGCCGAATGATCACAGTTTAATAGGCACCGAGATATTTGGTATGGCACCATCAGAATTATGTGATGCGGGATTTGGTGCTCTTCTATAGCACAAGGGAGTTTCAGGGACTTGCATGATTGATTTCATCCATTGTTGGGGGAATTTGAGAGCAATTTGAGATGAGCATTCTTGGTGGCAGGATGGATCTCCTTGGTGGAGGATCAAATATATCAACATATCATCTTCTTGGTTATCAAGGGGTTTGGATTCTGTCAGAGATAGTAGTTGGGAGATGGTTTTAGGTGAGAGACTCCTTGATGGATGGATATTATATTTACTTGTTTCATTGGTTGGGGGTCTTCAGGAGACTCATGGTGTTGATATCTTATAGGACTCTACTTCACAAGGAACTACAGTTCACATATTGATATGGGATCCAGGGATTGGAGTGCTTGGTAGTCCAGAGTTTGATTGAGTTGAGATCTAAGTGGAGTGTTTTCATGAGGATTTTATCGAGGATCTATTACACATGAGCATTCTACTCATCAGGAGCATTTGGGTGTCATCTGTAGTGAGAACTTTGAGGGGCCATGACTTGAGGAGAGTGTACTATAGGTCACATAGGTGGATATGGGATCTTGGTATCATATATATATTGATTCACTTATTACTTGAGGACAAACAATCTTCAACTAGGGAGGACTGTAATGCCCCCATTTTTGGATGTTACTATGTCACATAGTGGGATTCCTACCAGAGTAGCCAGATGGGGGTGAAAGTGAGTTCATGAGATATTGAGGGGTTTTGTTGGGCCCGATTTGTATCGTTCATCATATTTCATCATCATGATCCATTCCACACAGCTTGTCTTTGGTTTCATTGCATTCTAACGATTTTCCTAATTTTGAGTTATTATGGAGCATATTTTAATTAAATTCACTATGGAGGTCATTTTAGGCATAATACTTGGAGAAAAATCTTAGTGTAATATCTCATTAGAATTAGGAGGAAGATAAATATAGGATAAGATGATGAGAAGTGACTTTCAGTGGCCGGAGAAGCCATAAGGAAAAATAAATAACTTTCTAGAGGAAAAAAGGTTATTTAATTAATAAAGTGATTTTATTAAGGAATATTAAAAATAAAGTAAAAGTCACTTGGAGAGAAAATATGGACAGGGGGATAAAAGAGATATAGGGACTTCTATTCTCTCATTATGTTGATTATAATTTTTATGTTTGGCTTCTTGCTAGAGAGCCCATGATACTTGGGGGTTTTGGAAGTTTTGACTGAACAAACCCTAGAGATCAGCTCGGTGGTGAAAGATTTCACCTTTCTTGATCCAAGATTGGAAAAGGAGGTGAAATATTCCTCCCTCACCATTCTAGCTCAGGTTCTATTCAATTTAGAGATAGTTTGAGGAAGTAGGGCACATTTTTGGTGATTTTCTGCAGGTTGGGCACATCACTTGAGGGAGAGATATTCGATTTGGCTTGGGAGAGAGATATCTATAGTAGATATCCTTCTAGGATTGATTACTATTACCTTAGTGCTATTTTGCATCAGTGTTTGATGGGATTCTCCAGCGTATTCATTATATCTTTTAGAGGGATGAGTTTTCTCTTCAGGAGGGCACATTTTTCTCAGTGGATCTAGTGATTTGGAATGGGATATCATTCCTAATAGCTTGGATATTCTTCATAGGGGTTTCCTATTCCCCGATATACCTTTTGGTAGTGGGTTTCAATGATTTGGAGGCCATATTCTTGGAGGTCAAATTCTTGGCTTGCTTTAGCCAATGAGAGCGCATATGTTCTTAGAGATATTGTTTTTTGGAGATCTTCCAGTTGAGCTACAACTCAAAGACTCTTCCTATCATATTTCCATCATCAGATCTATATTCCAATCAGAGTTTTGCATGAGTTTGAAGAAATCATAGAGGAGGTCATACCATCCCTATTCTCTTCCATCCAAGAAGTCTGAATTGTGCTAGAGAAGGCATCACCTACAACAAAGGGGAACAATTAGATCTCATATATCTTTGGTATTCAGCTTTGGGAGGATTTTGGAAGCATATAGCTTCATCTCTCTATTGTATATTGGAGGCATTATCAACTACACACTCTATTATGTTATATGTATTCCAAATCTGCTCCATTTCGTATGAGGTTAGCTATATATCTAAATAAAATCACATCTGAGGTATTTGTGGCTATTTCTTGTGTTACTTGTATTGCATCTTGTTGCGTATCCATTATTGTTATTCTCTTATCATTTATGTGATTCAAAAATCAATAAACCCTCCTAGCACACTTGATAAGACAAATACACAAACTGGTTGACAAAATACCAGAACTAGAAAACACACTAAAACTTAACATGCTCCAAGCAAATTTGTTTGGGACATTAACCCACTAGATTTGAAAAATAGGGAACTCATTTCAAACATCTCATTAAGGATAAAAATGATCACTTTTATCAGGATGAGGGCATTTGATGTCTTATACTTTTCTCCAAAAAGGTATATTACGAGTTGATTGAGAAATAGAGAAGAGAATGTTCATACCAAAAAGCGATGAAGACTGCAAGGCCAATTGCAATATACTGACATCCTTTGGTGTTGGTGCTAGCATTTATTATTTAGTGTTCTCCTTTGGGATCCTTGTTTCACAGTACCCCCTCTTCTCTGGTATTCAAGGATACAATGCCAACACAAAAAAATGTGAAGACTCTCTATGCCTTCCAGAAACAAGTCAAATAATACATTTAAAGGAATAGTCTAAGACTTACTGTAACTATAGTAGACCATTGTAAATTTATTATTGCATACCATGAAGGCATAGATAGTACCTGATATAATGAGCAATTCAAATTTTATGAACCATTGGAGTACCCATCTGATGTTTATGAGAATATATTTGATTCCAATTTATGAGCATAACAAAATGATAACACATATCTATAATATTAACATAGAGACACAATGAATAATAACAGAGACATGATAAAACTTGAATTCTCTTAAATAAGAAATATGTTGAAACTGTAAAATGAAGACTGAAACAAGCTTTCTATAATGGTGGCAACTCATCTATGAGAAGAGATGTGACGGCTACACTAATTCACAAGAAGATGAGTACAATGAGCCTCCAAAAGCCTTTTACATCAAACATGTATTTGAAAATCCTAGACATGCAAAAACCTAACCCTAGGAGATGAAGCACCAAAGGTCATGTGGGCCCCATTGGGGTAAGTTGGTACATCAACTTCCCGGGGTCGTAACTTTTGCATACGATCTCTGTTTTAGGTGCACGATATCTTGTTGGAAAGGTATATCTGAGGAATACACATTATGCTTACATATTTTGACTATGTTATCAATTTGACTATGGTGGGCCCAAAAAAATTTGTTAAGGGCCTCAAAACGACCCTGAAATTTTAGGGCTTAAACAACTAGAAAAAACTACCAAGATGAAAATTGAAACTGCAAAGATGAAGTCTATATGTGAGAAAATTGGAAGAGGTGGGTGGCCACCAATATCCACCTGGATCAATCCTCCCCCCTTAATCAGAAATGGTCTCCATTGCATTGAGTTCCCCCATCAGATGAGGAAATTTATGTTGAATTCAACCCCGGGTGAGCCACTTTCCTTGGTGCAGGAGTTGCCCTGCTTTGACAACATGATAAAGATGAAACTTATGTTGGAAATTTACCTTGACCTGTGAGTCCATGATATGATCAGTGGATTCTTGTTCCATGCAGTCAGGGTTGAGCTATGTTGGTGTCAATTGTTCTACTACCTCTAAGGTGTCCAATAATGGTGGAAAATATGATCGAAGGAGGTCCACATTAAACAATGGGTGCAATCAAAGGAAGGGTGGAATGTTGAGCTCAAAAGAATTGTCACCCACAACCTTGGTGATGGTATAAGGTCCATAATGGAGTGGATAAAGATTTCAATGGCGTCTTGTAAGGAATTCTTTCTGCAAGTGCAACCAAAATTTATCTCCCACCTGAAACTTGTGTGGCACCTAGTGTTGATCATGGAATTGTTTGTACTTGGAATTGGACTTCTGCAAAATATATTAAACCTATTGGCAGATGTGTTGGATTCATTAAATGAACCGAGTGGCTTTGTCAACTTCAGTTTACACATGGGATGATTGTTCCTATGTGGATGCAAGGGGTAGTGCGACATCTATGGGACCCAATGGTTGAAATCCCAACCCCACCTGAAAGGGGATGTTGTTGGTTGAGATATGTATGGATCTATTGTAACTATGTTGAACATAGGGAAGAATCTCATCCCATGTGCGTGGATGATTGGAATTGGACATGCACAAAATATGCAGAATCATCCTGTTGATGACCTTGGTTTGGCCATCCATTTGGGGGTGGAAGGCCATGGATTTGGTGAGCTTGGTGTCTAGTCATGACCATAGGATTGACCAGAATGTGTTGAAGAAATGTCTATCCTTATTGGAGATGATGGTTTTTGGTATCCCAAAATGTACCCACACTCTTTCAAAGAAGAGATTGGTAGTGGCCTTTGTTGTGATGCTCTTCTTGTAGGCAACTGTAATCGCCATCTTGGAAAATCAATCAACAACCATGAAAATAAAATCATTTCCTTGCTTGGTTGAAGGAAGGCCTGACATGTAGTCCATCAAGATGGATTCCCAGGCCTTGTCAGGAGTAGGCAAAGGGGTGTACATGACTTGTTTCTTAATGGTCGATTTAGCAATGGCATAGGCCATGTAGGAACTGATATACTTATTGACATCCTATCAGATTTTCGACCAATAGAAATGTTTTTGTAGCAATTTCATTGTCTTCTCTATGCCAAAGTGTCTCGCCACCCAACTGTAGTGAGCTTCCCAAATTATGTTCACACACTCACTTGATGGAATACATAAATAGACCAGATGGCACAATAACCTATCCTGCAGATGAAAATCAGTGACAACTATGTTTGTGCCCATCATCTAGTAGGTAGTGGAGAATTCATCGTCCAGAGGTCTCATGTTCATAGGAGTGTAGCATCATGGTTAGTGTGACAACTGGAGTTTGGTTGAGGCAATCAACAACGTGGTTAGTGCTCCCTATCTTATACTTGATATTGAGATGGAACTTTTGCAAGTATGTGGACCACTTCTGATGGAGGTCACTTTGTAATTTGTCTTGTGTATGTATAAACTATAGAGGCTTAGGATCAATGTGGATGATTATCTCCTTCCTGAGAATGTAATGCCTCCACTGGCGACATGATTGTATAATGGAGTACATTTCTTTGTCGTACGTGGGGTACTTATGGATTGTATTTGATAGTGTCTCACTATGATAGGCCACATGATGTCCATGTTGAGTGAGAACTGTGCCCACAACATAGTCTGAAGCATCTGTCTCAATCTCAAATGGATATTATAGGTGAGATAATGACAACACCGGGGTTGAGCACAAGAGCTATTTCAAATCATCGAATGTTTTTTGTTACGACTAGCCCCACAATTTTTTCCTTGCCACCACCCTTGGTCACTTGGCTAAGGGCCTATGCAATTAGGAAGAATCCCAACATGAATCTGCGATAGAAATTGGCAAGGCATAAGAAGTTTCAGAGCTCAATGAGTGTGGTTAGGGATGGCCAGTCATAAATGACCTAGATTTTGGTTGAATCGACATGCACCCCATGCTCATCAACAATGTAGACAAGGTATTGGACCTTGTTCATGATGAAGGAGAATTTTTGCAAATTTTCATATAGATTTTGTTGTCGTTGAGTGTGCAGAACTCATCGAATGTGTTGCAAGTGTTCCACCCAATTCTTGTTGAAGATGAGGATGTCATCCAAATACACTACCAAAAAATAATTGGTGAAAGGATGCAAGATATCGTCCATCATCCTCATTAAATTTGTTGAGGCATTTATTAAGCCAAAGGGCATGACCAACCATTCAAAAATACCTTCTTTGGACTTGAAGGAAATATTCCATACATTGGTCTTCTCTATTGGAACCTGGTGGTAGCCAAACTTCATATCGATCTTACTGAAGTATTTACCCCCCTTGAACTGGTCAAGGAGATCATCATTTCATTGAATTGGGTACCAGTTCCTGAATGTGATTTTATTTAGGGCCTGGTAACCAATGCAGAGCCACTAGGACCCATATTTATTCTACACAAGCAAAGGTTGGGCTTCCACAAGGTGATGATCTTTGGAGGATGTGCCCATTTTCGAGCAATTCTTGGATATGGCACTTCATTTCCTCATTTTATGAAAGAGAGCGGTGCTGGACAGGCCCATTCAATAGTGGTGTGCCAAGGGTCAGATCTATTGAGTGCTTGACTTGATAGTGCAAAGGTACCTCAGTGGGTGAGGAGAAGATGTCTTTGTATTCTTGCATGACCTTATACACTTGCTTCTGCTGCATGGAGAGACCTGTCATGGAGGCCATGGATGTGGATGCAACCTTTTGCTCGCTCTGAGTATGAATCACGAAGAAGAAAAACTTCCCAGTTAGAGAGATGGCCTTCCTACATTACTTAGAAGAGATCAAGGAAATGGCGGTAGATGGGACTACCTCTGGTATCCTATATAATCTCCTGTCCAAAGTAATAATAACACTACGAGGCCTAGACTCATATAAAACATGACGTTTCCATAAATAAATTTGGCCCAAAATAACATCACAAACTTCAAGGGGGGAAACATCACACAATACCTCATCTTTAAAGGGCTTGACGTCGTAAGTCAGGCGACACTGTTGGCTGATGTGGAGATCACTCCCTTGGCGGAGCCACCCGATGGTGTACAAATATGGGTGTGGTGATGTCGGCAAATCCAACCGCTTGATATCCTCTGATGAGATGAGGTTCTTCTCTCTACCTCTATCAAGGATTAAGTGAAAAGGATTACCCTTCACCCACATTTGTGAATGAAAGAGGTGCTCACCTTCCTTTGGTTCATCAGGTTCGTCGGGATGGACCTTGGTGGTGGTAGCTATGGTGGCATTGGGTTCTGCATCAATGATCAATATCCTTTTTTTTGGTTCTGACTCCAAGTTGGAGACTGAATCTGATTCAGAGGCTTTCTCCTCGGCCACCAATGACTACTTTCAGTGACATTCATCGATATTATGCCAGGGGCTCTTATGGAGCTCACACCATTTCCCAGTGTCTTTCTTTGTCTTCCCATTGTCCTTCTTTGTTTTCAGTTTGGAATGGTTGTCCTGAGGATTCCCATCCTTGATCTTACTATTGTTCTATGGGTTGGGGCCACCTTTTCCTTTCTTCTACTATGTGGGGTTTGTAGACCCAAACTTCCGCGTATTCTATTTAGGCTTCTGCTAGATTTTGACAACATATCGATAGGCCGTGCCCAAGGAAAAAATGTCCAGAAAATCCATTTCTATATAGATATATCTATGCATACAACCATGGTACTTGATCACCAGATGTCATTCATAGTCTTTGATACCTAGCTTTGTGCGCAAGATATCAAAGACATTGGTGAACTCTGGCACTGTTTGGTCCTTTTTCTACCGTAGTGTTGTCCATCTTGTATATAAGTCATCATAAATTCCAATAGGGTAGTATTGTTCCTTAACAACATCCCTGAAGGAATCCCAAGTGGGTGAAACTACAAATAATGTAGATCCCTTTGTTTTCTTTTTCTCACAAAAAATATCCCACCAATCTTGGACATGGAGCATGGCGTTGAGGAGTGCAAATGTAATCTTTTCTCTATCAGAAAAGTTGTGGATAGAAAAATACCCTTCTAGAAGGTTTAACCATTTATCGATGACATCCACATATATTTTACCTTCAAATATATGGATATCAAAATTGATTTGTACCTTGAAGGGGATGGATCATTCATTTGAGGTAGATGTGTTACTTGTCGGAAATCGTCGAAGGATTTGTGCAAAGTTGTCCATCATCTCATTCCTCTATTGCTCGAGAGATTCCTCAAACAACATTTTGAAAGGACCTCCTATCTTGTCCTCTTTCCTTTCTCCCTCCATGGAAGGTTTCTTGGGTGTGCGATATAATTTTTCCTCAAGAGAAACAATCTCGAGACCCAACTCTTTATACCCTAACCTCGTTGGGGACATGCACAAAAAATGATAAGGAGCCAAATGATATGATACCACTGATCTAGATTTATGAGCGGAACGAAATGAAAACACAAATATATAATATTAACACATAGACATAGTGAATAATAATAGATATACAGTAAATCTTGACTTCTATTAAATAAGAAATATATTGAAACTATAAAATGTAGACTGAAACAAACTTGCTAGAATGGTGGCAGCTTATCTCTAAGAAGAGATGTGACAGCTACGATCATTCACAAGATGATGAGTAAAATGTGGGTCCACAGGAATTTTACATCAAACATGAATTCCAAAACCCTAGACATCCAAAAACCTAACCCTAGGAGATGAAGCACCAAAAGTCATGTGGGTCCCGTTGGGGTAAGTTGGTACATCAACTTCACAGAGTCATAACTTTTGCATACGATCTTTGTTTTAGGTGCACGATAGCCCATTGGAAAGGTCTATTCGAGGAATACACATTATGCCATCACACTTTGGAATTATTTACAATGTGACTATGGTGGGCCCAAAATACGTTGTTTAGGGCCTCAAAATGACCCTGAAATTTTAGGGCCCAAAAAGCTAGAAACAAACTGCAAAGATGAAAAATGAAACTGCCAAAATGAAATCTGTATGTGAGCCAATTGGAAGAGGTGGGTGGCCACCGATATCCACCTGGATCCAAATTTCTTGACAAGAATAAATAATATCTTTCCAATGTGGAGGATGAACGTACTCATATTTGCATGGTTGCATGGTAGTGAAGGGAACAACGTTAAGAATATTATACTTGAGGATCATGATTTACAAGGATAACTGCCCAAAAAGTGTTTTAAACGCATGGGTCGACTACCTATGAATGTGGGAGATGGAGATTATGATCCATTGTTTCCATTTGTGTTCACTATGAGGATGAATTTGTGTAGCAACAATCACTCACAAAATACAAGCTCACGAAACCCTAAGCAAAGAGTGTACCGATGATAAAAAAACAACCTCGTCGATCCTCATACCAATGACCAAGTGAGAATGAGTCTCAGTGCACATTGGCGGTGGTGGAAACATGGTCCTAGAGACGATGATGGAAATGTGCTTAGTATCCATACCAATGATAAGGAGAAGAACCAGAACAATATATACTTGACAACCATAACACTTACTCACCTATAGGCAAAGCGAACACGAGTGCCGATATTTTTCAGAGAAGTTAATAACATGGGCATTATTTTTTAGCGCGTTGACTAGATAAGTTCATATGATGGTGTCCGACATGCTTGGAGCAGTTGATAATGTGGGTGCCAGTTTCGAGCAAGTTGACCAGAACAATTTTTATTCAAAGAAAAAAGATACAAGACAATTGTTACAACCGGAAATGAATCTACTATTCCAGAAACAAACAAAAAAAGTGGTTCTCATCTTTAAAAAATGTGTGTATTGGAGGAGGCTAATGCCCTCACTTTTCTGCTTCTGGTTTTTTGATAGCAAGTATTCAACTCCAACAACCAAAAGGGAAGATATTGTTAAATAGGTTGTAGCACAGTGTAGTGGTTTTCCACTTACCCTCAAGGTGATTGGAAGCTATTTTCATGGTCAACCACACCTAGTTTTGCAAAATGATGCAAAGGAAGACCTTTCTAGAGAAGAATATCGCAAAATATATCACAAAGAGGAACTTCCTGGTCACTTGGAAATGAGTATAAATACTTTTTATAATGAGTAAAAACAATGATTTTTAGACTCGAGAGAATTTCCTCAAGGTAGAATGTTTTGCATGGATTTGTTATTAGATATTTGGGTATATATCCATTGGATGAAATGGACGTATGCTTATGTGTTTTTGTTATCCTTTTCTCAGCATGATGTGATGCGGGATTTATCTTTGCGAGCAAAAATAGCTAGAGGATTTTCATGCCTTGCAAAGATGATACAATTCCCATAAAATGCCAAACTCTGAGAGATTAGTCATCTCATACCAGGTTTTCTTTCAATTTCATACGGGTACAATGAAAGAGAAAAATTGGTGAAGAAGATTTGGGTTTATTCTTTGCATTGAGTGAATATCCTCTTCCAACATTTTTTACATACCATGTCAAAACTGAAGGTTCTTATAAAATACAATTACGGTATTAACGCGCAAGACTTAGTGGGATGCCAATATTTCCTTCACCTGTTCAAACTAGGTTTGTTCCTTTTAGCAAGTTGATTCTTCCACCTCTTTATGAAAATGGAAAATCCTGGGAGAGGTTGAAAAATTTTGTAGGTATGCCTACACGAAGTCCTTGGAAGTATCAATCTAGTGGATAACGAACTTGAAGCCTTGAAATTTCCAAGAAATTTTAGAAAATAATCTTGATCATTGTCGTTATTTGGGGAAACTGCCAATCGATATTTACATTTTAACTTCCCTTGAGAAGATTTCTATTACCAATTTCCATGTTGCCCCTATACGAAATACACACAAAGTCCTAGAAAAACTCACAACCACATATATGTTAATGTAAACAAAGCACGCAACCAGAGGAGTTGTGAGGAATATCCGACATTTTGAGACTTACCTCAGCCATCAACTCACTAGTACCAGAACAATTCCTACCTTCTTCACTGACACATACAAATAAGTTTGTGCTTTCCTTTCCGATATAGGTTTTCATGTTTTTCTTTCCCAAATAGGGAAAAGACCCTACCAAACTACCTTTCATATTTTGGTCATAATGTTTTACTATGATGCATGTTTCATGCGTTCCTTATACCATTGGAAAGGTATTTCTGAGATCTACAACTTCGTAGTTATATGATTTTATAAATTCCTCACCAATTGTTCATATTTTTTAGGTTCAATATTTGGAACATAGTCAATATCACTGGAGAACATAATACCTCGACCAAAAGTAGAGGAACAAAGAACCAAACTTAGAGAATCAAATGGAAACTCTTAATGATATGAAACTAGGGTGACATTGATACCAAACTTGACTTGGTTCTAGGCCACTTAATCAAGGTTAGATTTACAATTGTGAATCTATTGAACTTGATTGCATCAAAGGTGAAAATATGTGCTAATGAATACTTGAATCCAAATTAAATATTAAATTTGGTGAATATGTTGTTAGTCTCGTATATCCATTACTTAATGTATTAATAATCAAAATTGTGGAAATAAAATATGCATAAGAAAACATGAGAGAAGATATCACCGAGTTGTTAACATAGCTCACCAGGAAATCCTGGCTACATCTCTAGATCTGCTTAGAATATGAATTTTTATATGATCCTTCTCTTGAAAGGGATGAAATCTTCTCACAAAAAGTGGCACATGCTCCTTACAGGTGTTATGAGAAATATTACCCTATCGACAGGTTAAGCTCCCCTTTAGACCAAGACCCCTTCTTTGGTCCAAAGACAGAAGTAAACAAATGGTTGTTACTTTCCTTATAAATCTAGTTCATTAACCTATAGATAGAGGGAGGAAGACACACATGTTTCCCGAAGTTTTTCCTCATTTCTCTGTCCTTTTCCTTTTCTACTCTAATTTCTTCAAGGATTGAAGAGACTTGTAAGACAAAGGAAAACCTTTCTACATCGACTATATTTTGTTAGATAAAACCAGATCTATCTATACCAGATTTAACTTAAGCATAGAAACTATCATGAACACAATAGAGAAAGGAATAGGCCAAGTTAATATTGAATGGAAAGACAAAACAAGGCACTTACAAATCACATTGATGTCATAGAAATATTCTCCAAGATCTCCTCGTCCAACCCTTGCATGAAAGTCTTGAGATCAAAATTTTGATACTTCAATGGATTCTTTCCCCCAAGATCAAATCTTTGACACCTAAAATCAGCCTCCTTTCACCTTGGAATGCCCTCATTTTATAGGATTTGGAGGCTTAACCATCATGGAGAAGATCGCTCACTAAATCCACTAAATTGGGATCTCCAAGATTTTTAGGGAGAAAATATCTCTTAAGGATTTTAGGGAGAAAATATATCTCAAGTATTTTAAGGAGGAAATATCTCTCAAGATCCATCGAATTAGGATTTTTGTTTTGAGAAAATCTCTCAACCATCCATGAGACTCTTAACTTCTCCTTGATATTAAGAAACTAAATGTGAGGTGGATTCTCACACTAAATTAATTTCCTTTTTATGAATAATAATGAATAATTCATGTGCACATAGTATTTTTACCTTCATATGATAAATTTCTCTCCTAACGTGTCTAGGGATTATGATAAATGCTCCCTCACTAAAGTGTGATAAATCCACATTTGGTTGTGTGGGAATTTGGTGTGTAATAGACACCCCCTAAAGTGTGAGTTCAAAAGAGAAGTTGATGGCCGAAACACTTTACAAATTCTTCAATGCAAGGGTGTTGGAGTAGTAGAACTTGGTAGAAGCTGCAAACGACCATCAAACAATATAAATATATGTTTTCATTCCTGAGGAAGGCATACCTATGCTCGGAATTTGAGTTGACTCAAAGCATGGCCATTGACCAATACACTACGGATCCATGAGAATACTGACTAAGGAAATCACCATCAGAGATACAATGTGGATCCATACCTCCATGACATGAACTAATCACATCCATGAAAAATACATAGTGGAGCTACGAGATGACAAAACATAGCCACATATCAATACAATGTGGATCTATGTGACAATATATGTATCAGTAAGATTGCCAACATGGATATTATACTGAAATATTTTATGTATGCTCAAATGATCTCCAACGTAGCTTGAGAAAGTCACATAACAGAGTGAGTTCCCAACCCAGGGTCTTTGTCTCGATCCTGAAACAATATGATTCTATCCATGTGAATAGATGAATTTATGTTGAACATGGTAGAAACCACTTGATTATCGGTCATTGAGGTTAAGTATAATTCCCGGATGATGCGCTGAAGTTGACAAGAACAGACTCATCGAAGGAGGGACATAATGTATCCCCCATCATTGACACAAAACTGACAAAGGAAAGTGATGTGATATGGTGGGTTAAATGAGTATGGACCGACATAGGAATGGAAAATGGTAAAACTACAGATGGTTGGTTTGGAATGAAACTTCCCTTGAACATTGTGAGGTGTGACAAATGACTTGGAAACATTGACTCGACAAGTACCAAGAACATAATGTGACGATAATAAGAGAACTCTTCGAATGGTACGAAAAAGTATAACAACACATGGAATTGGTATGACTCGGAGAAAAGAATATTACTCAACTGCAAGGCGAGATGCAAATAGGTTCCATGTTCAAGGGAAACAACAATAACTACCATAATGGATTCCAAAAAACTTGACCCACTTCTTTAAATTTTTACCCCACCATGATTGGTGAGTACCTCTTTGTTTTCTCAACAAGCTTTAGGATAACAGATGCTCAATATATTTGATCTTGGATGAGTCCCTCAACATATGTTTAATAATGAACTTGAAGAAAGAGCGGTTTGGTCCCATATGGGTCCTCAAATTTGGTCCCATATAAGTCCTTCAATGCATAATTTTACAAGCGCAAAGAAGGTAAAATTGGTGGATTTTCACATTTAGAGACTTTGAAAATAACTTAAAGATGACTCCATGGGTGAATTTTTCATAAATTTAATCTCCCAAGCCCGAAAAAAGTGTAAAACAACACAAGGGAGAACTCTTCTAGTCATTCTTGACTAGAGTATACATTTTTTGTAGTTAGTCTCACAAGGCCAAAAAAGGGGTAAACCACCACTCAAAAGACGCCCTTTGAAACCTTTTAATGAGTGTGAAAGGAAACAAGTTCACTCGACAATATTTTCATGTTTAGGGAGTCTGAAAAGAGGTTAAAGGAGACTCCAAAGAGTTCATTTTCCGTATAGCTTTTACAAGTCCAAAAAAGAGATAAAAGTATACTCGGTCCCCAATTCTCATGTATTAATGAGCACGAGAAAGAACAAATACTAAGCTCGATAATCTTTTCTCATGTATTTACATCGATGAGAAAGAACAAAGACCAAGCTCGATAACCTATTCTCATGTATTTACAAGCACGAGAAAGAACAAAGACAAAGCTTGTTCTAGAAAATACTACTATGTTACAATGGGAATGACCCCCAAGCGAGGATCGCTCCTAGAAACGTGTCTCTCTAGAGGTATTTTTCCCCCATCTTGCACGGTAGAAGCTAGTGGCTTCGCTCTAGCGTGATTTTTAGAGGCTGTAGACCTACCCCCCAAGCATTATCTATTCCATCGACTCTTCTTATTTCCTCGTTTAGGAATATGGAAACTAATACGAATATTTTCACTAGGCGGAGGAAAAGAAGGTTCAAATATTCGAGATAGGGGGAGACTTGATTTGAATGGAGAGGGATCTATTTCATTTTTTAACGAGATTGACAGAGACAATAAACTATGCTTGTAAAGACCAGGTACTACCAAAGGATCAACTGATTCTAGGGATTATTACACCTAATTTGAAATCATATTTAACGTGGAAACTTGTAGGGTGTCAGAAGAAGGAAAAGGAAAAATTCCCATGAGTGAGGAATCCTTAAGGAGAACTACTCCTACACTCTTGTACCCAAGACTAGAACCTAGAAAAGGGACATTATTCTCTATAAAATCATGGATATCTGGAGTCCAATAGTCAAGTTTGAAAATAATTACAATTTTCCCTTAATGGGGAAATTGTACATTATGAAACATTGAATGTGCGACGACATTCATTGCATAGAACCAACTACGACCAAGTAACAAATTGTAATCTAGGGGTGCTTCAACCACTTCAATATCAACCGAAACAGTTTTACCCTTCAATGTCATAGTGAAATACTGCAAGAGTCCATGAGGTTAGAAACCACGTCCATCAAACGCTTTAAGGGTGGTAGGAGACTGGTTAAGTTTAGGAAAACCAATGGATCTCCAACAAGACAAAGACATGACACAGGTGGAGACTCCTTCATAAAAAACAATGCGATGGAAGTTATTTCCACCAACCAAAATTTGAATTTGGAATTCTAGGTGGTGTGAGATCCTCTCCTTAAAATAGTCCATAGTAAACATGATCAGATTTGATTCCTATGGATCCATAGCTCCAATGGATGACAACAGGGTTCTATGTTGACTTAGACAGTTTTGTAGAACTTCGAGGGCTAACATAGCACAAGGTGATTGCACCAAATATTCAACAATATTGTAGTTTTGGGCAGCGTGGGCACTTGGATTAAATGTCACTTTTCGAATTGTGCTCTTGGGAAGGCACAACACTGCGTCAGAAATTGGTTTCTCAATTTGAAGACGGGTGGAAGATGGAGGAGTGTATGTGGAGGGTTCATCAATAGCATTTCCATTATCATGATTACCTGGAAGAGTGTTATAATTATTTTCTTGGGTCATTAAATTAACTTCCTCCTTACTCATATAGACTTGAGAGGTGCTTGAGGAAGAATCCCCATTATGGGAATGACCTACATTTCCTCCTTGTGGAAGAGAAATATTTTTTTCAACCAGTTTTTGCTACTGAACCGAGAAATGGCCAGTTAATATTACAGGTACAGAGGTACCTTTAAAAAATTTAGCTTCTTCCTCTTGACGAGGATAGTCTTTCATGTAGTGGTCCTTCGTACAAATATGATGTAGGAGAATCTCTCCATGTATTCAAGATCCAAATAAGACAACGCATCAATGCACTAAGAGGGAGCGGATCCCAAATAGGATGCGTCAGTCCTTTCAAAATTCAGGTTGAATTTAAAATTTTAATGTGATTAAATGCTTGAGGGCTCAAGGAAATCCAAGCCATGTATTTGAGTAGGTTGGAGTTATTGTAATGTGTTAGGTCACCTTAAATGGCTAACAGGTTGATGTCTCTAGATCCAATTCAGACTAGATGGCCATTAAATAAAATTCAATGTAATTTATGAGGTTAGGTTAGTTGGAGGGAAGGCTCGAGGAGCCCCTCTTTTGTAAAAATATATTTGTATCGATTTTAATTTTATTCGAGTAGGAGTTGAAGAGTTAGAAGAGAGTTGCAGAGAGAGCTCAAGAGAGGAAGTTGAGACTCTGTTGTAGTCCAGCCCTGTAAATTCCGTAAAAGGCATTCATTTTTAATATAAAGAACATAATTCCATGTTTTATGAGTTTATGTGTGTATATGGTTTCATGTCAGAGTTTATGAATGCATTTGAATGATTTCTATGTATATTTTTATGTATGTTGTTAGTGCATGCATATTTCCTTTGTAGGATCAAATAGGATTTTATATCTTTGTGAGTTTGTTGAGTGTTTCTGGGCCCTTAGGCTTGTGCAAGGAGTGCACATCAGAGTGTTGAAAACTTTGTGTAGCCAATGAAAGGAATGTGCATTTGAAATCTGTCTTGATTTCATAGAAGAGCATGTTAGGTGGGAACACCATAACGCTTTGTTAAGCTCATAAGGGAAGACATACCAGAGTTATTGCACACTTTGAGGGAAGAAGTCTCTACAAGGAGTGCAATGAGCGAGCACAAGGAGTCTGCAAAAATACTTTTGGAAATTCTTAAGTTTGAGTCTTTTATAATCTCAAAGGGAAAATAGTGCACAGGGGAAACACTCTGTTAAGTGTTAGTCGAATTCAAGGAGAGAGTGAAAGGAGTGTGCCAAAAGTCGAGTGGCTTCAAGTACACAAAATCTCAGAAGGAAGAGCGTCTTCCCTGCCAGGAGGGAAGAAGGATTTTATTAAGGGAGAAAAGGGTTGAGACTCTTAGAGATCCAAACAAGTGCAAAGATTAGGAGGGATAGTGCATTTGTGCACAAAGTCTCTACAAAGAGTGCAGAAGGCCGAGAACATTCCAAGTCTCGGAATGTGGGAGAAGCGCTAAGTGTGCGAAGAAGTGCAACTATGCATCGGGACCCAAGTCCCCTTGAAAAATATTTAAGGAGTAAAAATCTCAGGAGTTACAACACCGGTCGAGGCCGAGCAGTGAGCTCGCAGAGAAAAGTTTCAAAGGTCAAAGCCTTTGAAAAATTTGAAGGATCCTTCATTGGAAGGAAGGCAGAGTGCGAAGAAGGGAGAAGCTATAGGACTCGTCGATTCCCAGTGGGAGAGAAGATATGGAAAGTCATATCAAAGTACAATAAGAGGATGAGCATGCACAACGGAGGATTATCAAAGATAGGAGATGGACAGATGAGATCCATTCAGGAGATAGCAGGTGATCTGACAACTGTCAGATCAAAGAAGAGTTGCACCAGAGTTAAAAGTTGAAGTCCTTTGGACTTTGCACATTCGAAAGGTTGGAAATGAAAAGGATTATAGGCCCCTGAAGGCCCAGAGGTCTGAATTAATTGTGGTCGTCGGACTCGCAAAGACACGCATCACACAATCACGCGTTCTTGTGGGTTAACACTTTGGAGTAACTTAATATTGGAGGTTGTGAGTCCCATGCTTTCGAAGATCCAGAGGCCCAAACTCAATCCTAACCATTGGATTGAGTGACATGCGACACTCGATCAACCCTTCTTAGATTCATTGTTCAGGAGGAGTAGCAGATGGAGGAGAAAGGACTCTCGAAGGTTGGAGTCTTGGAGTCCATCAGGACTGTCAGTCCTAAAGACAAGTGTCGGTTGATTAATGTGTTTGGAGAACCGAAGAATTCATAGGACTTGTGGAGTGGAGAGTTCTAAGGAAATCAGAGGCCCAAAGGCTGGAGAAAGCCTCGATCGTTGATCTACAAAGGGACACATGGAGGGTGGATATCAAGTCCGCTAGTTCGGTGTTCATAGGATTGCAAGAGTTGAACCGGGAGATCACCCAGACTCTCGAAGCCTGGAATAAATCTATGCCATCCATCTACAAGCATCCATGATTTGTCGATCTAATAGAAGAACAAGATTCATTCGATCTCCTTTGGAACTCGGCTCTCTGAGAGAACTATTGTGTCAGAGTTGGATTACCTGCTGAAGTCGGATTTACAAAGTTCACTGTCGCCATTGATTTGAGTGGAGGATTTTTGAACCGTTGATCTTTTTTGGGGTTGTATGAGACTTCACCCATTCAGTTGTTCAGAGGTTTTGGAAGCTGGTGAAGGAAGAACTTTAAGAGCTCGGAGCTTTGAAGTGACAATTTTAGAGCCTAGTTTTGAGCCCTTGGTCACATGCGGTTCTGGCCAAAACAAGGGGGGCTAGGGCCCAATTTTTGTTTTAAAGAGAAAGGGGCTTAGAGAAGAGGCCCACGGGGTTCATACTTATACAAACATTCTCACAGGGGGTATTAAAGGGCCTGTGTAATATTTTGGGGGCTTAGAAAGAGCCTGAGAGCCAATTCGGATCCTGGTTGTGAATGATCATAGACCGGGAGGTCCAGCAGACCCCAATTGAGGGAGGGGGTCTGCATGAAATGGTATCAGAACCTGATTCTATCTGTTGATAATAGGAAAAGGGAGAAGATGGAGACATAGTACTGATTCTTTGTGAATATTGTTGCAAGGTGTGCAACAGTCGGTAGAGAGCTAGGAGGGTTGCAGGAGGAAGTCATTATTGCTCGGAGTTGTAGAGTAGGTGAAGTAGACAGCCAGGTGGGATGAAGGAGAAGAACCAGTTGTGTTCTTTAAGGTAGAGGAGGAAGATGGCTATTGAAGGCTAGACACAGGGCCAAAGAAAAGACTGCCAACAAGTGATAAAAGAGTATAGATACAAAGAGCTCAAGGAGATGAAAGAAGATATCGATAAGCTAATGTTGAAGATGCATCAAGAAGCGCAGGTATGTTGGAGGTACGAATGGCCCATGAAGCAGAGGGATAGTTGGCCTATCAAGATGTTGGTTTCCAAGAGGCAGTGCTAGGTGTTGAAGAGGTGGACGAGGGAATTTGAAACCCTCAGTGACATGCAGGAGAATATGGTTTGAATTTGTGAGCTAGAGACTGGAGAAACCCTCAGTGAGGAGAAGGAGATGAGATCATTCAAAGATATCATAGACTGCCAAGGGGGCATGAGTGAAACCTCAAGTTTCCAGGTGGGCAAGGAGGATGAGGTGAGACTATATGAAAGTCTCAGGAACTCGGAGATGAGTTCATATTAGCAAGGAGTGATGGCAGAAGAAGAACAAGAGGTTGGAGAGACACCTCACGAGTATGAGAGTTCATGTGGGGTTATAGACCACATGAATGAAGATGATGAGAAGTTAAATACTTCAAATCTTGAAGAGGAAGATTAGAGGTGTGTTCTAATCATTGTGGGAATCTAAAAATTCATGCCAAGCAACCCATTTGGGGCCAGAGCACATGTTCAAAGTGCATAAGTGGAATGACAACCAACAATGAATGTCAAGGAGGAGAAGATCATGCTGAAATTGACATCTTCCCAATAAAGCAAATAAGAAGAGGAACATTTAGGTACAATACTCACTCAATGGGGGATGGATTTGAAAATGATGGAGGATTGGCTATGCCATCCAGACATAGAGGAAGGCTACCAGAGGGATGAAGTTGTGGAGAGTGAAGAAAAAATCCAGTAGGAGGAGCAATTGGATGAAGATGGATTTTTTCCATCACAAGCAGAGGCAAAGGAGATAACAAAAGGAGGTCTGTCAGAAGAGATGACTAAACAATAGCTCAGTGACAACTTTGAAAAATTTGAATCTACAGTGGAGTGGCAAGTTGATTCCAAAGGAGATGAAGTCGGCATGGGGGATCAAATTTATCTTCCCATTGAGGTGTGTGGTGAAGTAGAAGAGATGTTGCAACAGAGCAGGCTGCAGAATAAGAGCCAACCAATAGATCAATTAGATGAGGTAATCGAGGAGATAAGGAAGTTGATGTTGGAGTCAAAACAGCAGGCCATCAACAGTGGAAAAAAGTGGACCAGAGGAGGATCTGCATCAGTAGTAGGGCAGCAACGACGGCATAGAAAAGGAGTGGATGGACAACTCCACATAAAGATTTGGGACCCTGGAGGATTTCAAGCTCAACAACATGGGAGCCATGAGCAGAAGCTCATGATTTTTGTTAGCGCGGGAGTATGATGCATGATCATTTCTCCATGTCTTCAAGCACCAACCAAGGCAATGCATCAACACACTAAGAAGGAGCGGATCCCAAAGAGCACGCACTAGTCCTTTCAAAATTCAGCCTAAATTTAAAATGTTAATGTAATTAATGCTTGAGGGCTTAGGGAAATTTGAGCCATGTCTTTGAGAAGGGTGGATTTATTGTAATGTGTTAGTTCACCTTAAATGGATGATAGGTTGATGGCTCTAGATCCAATTCAGACTAGATGACCATTAAATACGATTCAATGTAATTTATGAGGTTAGGTGAGTTGGAGGGAAGGCTCGAGGAGACCCTCTTTTGTAAGAATATCTTTGTATCGATTTTCATTTTATTCGAGTAGGATTTGAAGAGTTAGAAGAGATATAGAGAGAGATATCAAGGGAGGAAACTGAGACTTTGTTGTAGTCAATCCCTGTAAATTTTGTAAAAGCATTTAGTTTTAATATAAAGAACAAAATTCCATGTTTTATGAGTTTATGTGTGTATATGGTTTCATCTCAGAGTTTCTGAATGCATTTGAATGATTTCTATGTATATGTTTATGTATGTTGTTAGTGCATGTATATCTCCTTTGTAGGATGAGATAGGCTTTTCTATCTTTGTGAGTTTGTTGAGTGTTTTTGGGCCCTTAGGCTTGTTCAATGAGTGCACACTAGAGTGTTGAAAACGCTATGTAGCCAGTGCAAGGAATGTGTGTTTGAACTCTATCTTAAGTTAATATAAGAGCGTGTTAGGTGGGAACACCAAAATTATTTATTAAGCTCAGATGGGAATACATACCATAGTTTTTGAACACTATGAAGAAAGAAGGCTCTCAAAGGAGTGCATTGAGCGAACACAAGGAGTGCGCTGGAAGAATTTTGGAAAAAGTATTAAGTCTGAGTCTTTTAGAAGCTCAGAGTGAAAAGAGTGCATAGGGGAAACACTTTGTTAAGTGTTATCCAAATTCAAGGAGAGAGTGCAAGGAGTGCGCCAGAGGTCGAGTGGCTTCAAGTCCACAAAAGTTCAGAAGGAAGAGCATCTTCGATGCCAGGAGGGAAGAAGAATTTTATTAAGGGAGAAAAGGGATGAGACCCTTAGTGATCCAGATGGATTTCAGTGGCTTCCCACCTATTCCAACTAGCTCATTTTGGTAGTTTTCAAGTTTGGCATTTTTTTCCTATTTTTCAGGTCTCTGACTTCCGAGGCCGTTTTAAGGCCCTAAACAGTATTTTTAGGGCTTGCCACAATCAAAATAAAGACTAAGTTTGAGTTTGACGAACACATGTGTAGTCCTCGGATAGACCTTTCCAATGAGATTCGTGCACCTAAAATGAAGATCGTATGCAAAAGTTACGACCCCGGGAAGTTGATGTACTAGCTTACCCAAGCGGGGCCCACATGACTTTTGGCGCTTCATCTCCTAGGGTTATTTTTTTGGATGTCTAGGGTTTTTGACATTCTTGTTTATTGTAAAAAGGCATTTAGAGCCTCATTGTAATCAATTTCTTGTGAATGAGCACAATCATCACATATCTTCTAAGAGATAAGCCGCCACCATTCTAGCAAGCTTGTTTTCTGCTACATTTTACAGTTTCAACTTATTTCCTTACTGAATAGAAACCAATTTTACTGTATATATATTATTTTATGTTAAGCATGTTTTGATAATAATCTATATTCATTTCATTCTTCTCATAAAATCCGAATCAATGGTATCAAAGCGGTCTACTCCTTGTCGTTCTTAATGCACGTCCCCAACGAGGTTAGGGTACAAAGAATTGGGTCTCGAGCTTGTTTCTCTTGAGGAAAAAATCTCTCGCACACCCAAGAAACCTCTCATGGTGAGAGAAAATAAATATGACAAGATAGGAGATCCCTTCAAAATGTTGCTCGAGGAATCCCTCATGCAATAGGGGAATGAGATGATGGATAGTTTTGCGCAAATCCTTCGGAGACTACCAACAGGTGATGCATCTTCCTTGAACGGAGGCACTGCCCCTTTCAAGGTACAAATCAACTTCGATATTCCTATTTTTGAAGGCCATATAGACGTCGATGTTGTAGACAAGTGGTTGAATCTACTAGAAGGGTATTTCTCTATCCATAACTTCTTGAATAGACAAAATATTACTTTTGTGCTCCTCAAAGCTGTTCCCCATATCAAAGATTGCTGGGAAAATTTTTGCGAGCAGAAGGAAACATAGGAACCATCATTATTTACAGTCACGGTCACCTGGGAGTCCTTTAGGGATGTTATTAAGGAACGATACTACCCTTTTGGAAGTTATGATGACCTGTACACAAAATGGACCACACTACAACAGGAAAGAGACAAAGAAGTTCCCTAGTTCAAAAATATCTTCCATACCTTATGCACCAAGTTGGGTATCAAAGATTTTGAGCGCCATTTGGTGCTCAAGTATCATGGAGGTATGCATAGATACATCCAGGCTGAAATGGATTTTCTGGACATCTTGTCCTTGGGCGCGACCTATCGATATGTCGTCAAAATTGAGCAAAATCTCAAACAAAAGACGTGACAATTTGGGCCTAGGAACCCGCACAACAAAAGCCAGGAAAGGGCAGCCCCAATCCATAGAAAAAAGGACAGATCAATGACCGACCACCTTAAGAAAACCAGTCTAGGTCACAAATAAAGAAGGACACTAGAAAGACAAAGAAAGATACCGAGAAGTGGTGCAACTTCTATAAGAGACCCTAGCATAACATTGTTGATTGTCGCTCGAAGAAATCACTGGTGGCTTAGGTGAAAGCCTTTGAATCAGATGCAGGTTCTGAATCTAAGTTAGAACCATAAAGGGGGAAATGGATCATTGACGCAAAACCTAGTTTTATCATTTCTACCACCAAGCTCCAGTCCAGTGAACCAAACAAGCCAGAGGAAGTCGAGTGCCTTTTTCATTGACAAATGTGGGTGAAGGGTACCCTGCTGCACTTCATCGTTGATAGTGGTAGCCAAAATAACCTCATCTCAACAGAGGTTGTCAAGAGACTCGTTCTACCAACAACATCGCACACGCAACCCTACACCATCAGGTGGCTCTGCCAAGGAAGTGACATCCACATCAACCAACAATGTTGCCTGTCATATGACATCAAGCCCTTCAAAGATGAGGTATTGTGTGATGTCACCCCTCTCAAAGTATGTAATGTTCTTTTGGGCCAACCATATTTATGGAAATTCCATGTTGTATATGAGTCTAGGCCTCCCAGGTTTATTATTAATTTGAAAAATAAATTGTATAGCATACCCAAGGCAGTCCCACCTAGTGTCATTTCCCTGATCTCTACCAAGCAATGCAGAAAGGTCATCTCTCAGACAGGGAAGTTTTTCTTCTTCATGATTCTCTCTCAAAACGAGCGAAATATCCTAGCCACATCCAGGGTCTCTGCGGCCAACCTCTCCACACAACAGAAGCAAGTGGATAAGGTTGTGGAATAATACTTAGATATCTTCTTGTTACCTATCGAGGTTCCTATGCACTGTCAGGTCAAGCACTCCATTGATTTGACCCCCAATGCACCACTACCCAATGGGCCAGTCTACCACTGCTCTTTGTTAGAGAATGAGGAGATCAAGCGATAGATCCAAGAACTACTCCACAAGGGGCACATCTGTCCCAGTTCATCACCTTACGGGATCCCAATCATGTTGGTACAGAAGAAAGATTGAACCTGGTGACTCTTCATTGATTATCGATCCCTTAATAAAATTACAGTAAAAAATCGGTACTCGATTCCCCAAATTGATGACCTCCTTGACCAGCTCACAGGGGCCAAATACTTCAGTAAGATTGATCTGAATTCTGGCTACCACCAAGTTCCGATAGAACATACAGATGTATGGAAGACCACCTTCAAGTCAAAGTAAGGTCTTTTTGAATGGTTGGTCATGCCCTTTGGCTTGATAAATGCTCCAACCACTTTCATGAGGATGATGGATGATATCCCGTGACCATTCACCAATACTTTTGTAGTGGTGTATTTGGATTACATTCTCATTTACAGCAAGACCTAGGTAGAACACTTGCAGCATATTCAATAGGTTCTACACACTCCACGACAACACAAGCTATATGCCAACTTGGAAAAATGCTCCTTCGACATGGACAGGGTCCATTACCTGGGATACATTGTTGATCAACATGGTGTACATGTGGATCCAACCAAGATCCAAATAATCCGTGACTGGCCAGCCCCAACCACACTCACTAAGCTTCAGATCTCCTCGGGTCTTGCCAATTTCTACCATAGGTTCGTGTTGGGATTCTCTCATATTTCATGGGCCCTCAGCCAAGTAACCAGGGGTGGTGGTAAGGAAAAATTTGTGTGGGGCCAGTCCAAACAACAAGCGTTCGATGACTTGAAACATCGTTTGTGCTCAGCCCTAGTACTTTCACTACCAGACCTGCAACATCCCTTTAAGATCGAGACAAATGCTTTAGACTATGCCATGGGCGTTGTTCTCACTTATAACAATAACCTCGTGGCCTATCATAGTGAGACACTATTAGATATTTTCTGTAAGTTCCCTACTTATGAAAAATAAATGTACTCCATTGTACAAGCTCGTTGCCAGTGGAGACATTACATTCTTGGGAAGGAGAAAATAATCCACACTGATCATAAGCCACTACAGTTCATGCAGGCATAAGGAAAATTGTAGAACGACCGCCATAAGAAGTGGTCCACATACTTGCAACAATTCCACCTCAACATCAAGTATAAAATAGGAAGCACCAACTACGTCGTTGATTTCCTCAATAGTTTGCCAGTCGTGACACTCACCACAGTGCTAGATTCTTGCGACCATGAGACCTCTGGATTGCCCCAACTCTATGAGATAAACCCATACTTTTCCACCACCTACCAAATGTTGGGGGAAAATGTTGTTGTTGCTAATTTCCATCTTCAGGATGGGTTGTTGTGTCGTCTGGGACATATCTTTGTTCCATTAAGTGAGTGAGCGAAGCCGATATGGGAAGCCCACTACATTCGGGTGGCAGAATACTTCAACATTGAAAAGATAATGAAAATGATGTAGAAATATTTCTATTGGTTGAAACTTTGACATGAGGTCAACAAGTATATCAGGTCCTACACTGCCTGCATTATTTCCAAACCAACCACTAAGAAACATGGCCTGTACACTCCTCTGCCTACTCCTGACAGGCCATGGGAATCCATCTCAATGGACTACATGTTGGGCCTCCCATCCACCAAGCGGGGAAATGACTGTGTTGTTGTGGTTGTTGATCACTTTTCTAAGATGGATATTCTGGCCACCTGCAAGAAGAACATCATTGTAGAGGCCACTTCCAAGATCTTATTTGAACAAGTCTAGTTACATTTTGGAATCCCACAAACCATTGTCTCATATTGGGACAATTGATTTCTCAACACATTCAGGTTGAGCCTCTAGTCATTGTTGGACACCAAGCTCACCAAATCCACAACCTTCCACCCCCAGACAAATGGTCAAATTGAGGTTGTAAATTGAATAATCGTGCAGATCCTACGAATGTATAATTCCAAGCACCCTCACACATGGGATGAGAGTCTTCCCTATGTTCAACATAGCTACAATCGAGCCCTACATAGATCAACCGACCACAACCCCTTTTAGGTGGGGTTGGGATTCCAACCATTGGGTCCCATAGATGTTGCACTACCCCTTGCAGTCACCTCAGTTGACTCATTTCCTGCTCCAACGGAAGATGAAAAATCCACCCGATTCATTGAACAAATCCAGCACATCCGCCAACAGGTTCAGGATATCCTATATAAGTCCAATGATAAGTACAAGCAGTGCCATGATCAACATTGGGTGCCACATAAGTTTCAGGTGGATGACAAAGTTTGGTTGCACTTGCAGAAAGAGCGCCTTACAGGGCCCCATTAGAAGCTTCTCCCACTTTTTTATGGCTTGTACACCATCACCAAGGTTGTGGGTGATAATTCTTTTGAGCTCAACATTCCTCATTTCCTTGGCCTGCATCCAGTGTTCAACGTGGATCTCCTTCAACCTTATTTCCCACCATTATTGGACACCTCAGAGATACCATAACAACTAACACCAACAGATCTTAACCTCGACTGCATACAATAGGAATCCAATGATTATATTGTGGACAGATAGGCCAATCACACTCTCCGACAAAGGGTCCAACTTTATCGAGTTGTCAAAGCAAGGCAACTCCTGCACCAAGGAAAGTGGCTTACTTGGGGCCAAATTCAACAGAAATTTCCACATCTGATGGGGGCCCTCAACGCAATGGAGAAAATTGATTCCTAAGGGGGCATGATTGATCCATATGGATGTTGGTGGCCTCCCACCTATTCCAATTGGCTCATTTTGGCAGTTTTCCAGTTTGGCATTTTTTTCCTAGTTTTCAGGTCCCTGACTTCTAGGGCTGTTTTGAGGCCCTAAACAACGTTTTTAGGGATCACTGCAACTAGTAAATAAATGTATTAGAATTTGATGACAACATATGTAGTCCTCGGTTAGACCTTTCCAACAGGCTATAATTTACCTAAAACGAAGATCGTATGCAAAAGTTACGACCCCGACAAGTTGATGTACTAGCTTACCCAAACGGGGCCCACATGACTTTTGGCGCTTCATCTCCTAGGGTTAGGTTTTTGGATGTATAGGGTTTTTTACATTTTTGTTTATTTTAAAAATTCTTTCAGAGACTCATTATAATCATCTTCTTGAGAATGAGCACAACCGTCACATCTCTTCTCAGAGATAAGCCGCCACCATTCTAGCAAGCTTGTTTTCCACTGCATTTTACAGTTTCATCTTATTTCCTTATTGAATAGAAACCAATTTTATCTCTTATTCTGTGTTAAGAATCTTTTGATAATAATATATATTCATTTTATTTTTCTCATAAAATCTAGATCACCTAGATATCTGAGCAAGTGCAAAGCTCAGGAGGGATAGTGTAGTTGTGCACAAAGTCTCTGCAAAGAGTGCATAAGGATGAGAATAGTCCAAGTCTCAGACTGTGGGAGAAGCTCTAAGCATGCAGAGAAGTGAAAGTGTGTGTCGGGAGACAATTCCCCTTGCAAAACCTCAAAGGAGTCAAAATCTCAGGAGGTACACCACCGATCGAGGCTGAGCAGTTAGCTCACAGAGAAAATTTTCAAAGGTCAAAGCCTTTGAAAAATTTGAAGGATCCTTCATCATAAGGAAGGTGGAGTGAATAGAAGGGAGAAGCTACAAGAATCATCAATTATCGGTGAGAGAGAAGATCTGTATGGATAGATCAGAGTCTAGGAAGAGGAAGAGCGTGCATAGTGGAGGATTATCAAAGGCAAAAGACATACATATGAGATTTGTTTGGGAGCTAGCAAGTGATTCGAAAACCGTCAGATCAGATAAGAGTTGCACCAGAGTTAGGCGTTGAAGTCCTTCAGACTTCACGCATTTGGGAGGTTGGAAGTGAAAAGGATTCCATGCCCCCGAATCCCGAAGGTCCGAATTAATCGTGATTATTAGATATCGCGAGGACACGTGTCACGCGATCACGTGTTCTGGTGGGTTAGCACTTCAGAGGAACTTAAGACTGGAGGTTATGAGTCCCAAGATTCTGAAGACCTGGAGGCCTGAACTCAATTCTAGCTGTTATATTGAGTGACACATGACACTCAATCATCCCTTCGTAGATTCAACGTTCGAGAGGAGTAGCAGCTAGAGGAGCAAGGACTCCCAGAGACTGGAGTCTCGGAGTCCATCGGGATCGTTGATCCTGAAGACAGGTGTCAGTTGATTAATGGGTTTAGAGGGATTGTGGAGTGAAGAGTGCCAAGGCACTCGGAGGCCTGAAGGCTAGAGAAAGCCTTATTCGTTGATCTATAAAGGGACACATGGAGGGCAGATATCAAGTCTGCTAGTTTAGCATTCATAGGATTTCAAGAGTTGTAATAGGAGATCACTCGGACTCCCGAAGCCCGGAATAAATCTAGGCCCTCCATATGCAAGCATATAAGAGTCATCGATCTAATAGTGGAATGATATTCATTCGATCTCCTTCGGAACTCGACTCTCTTGGAGAAGTGTTGTGTGAGAGCTGGCTTACCTGCTGAAGTTGGATTTCCAAAGTTGACCACCGCCATTGATTTGGGAAGAGGATTTTTGAACCATTGATCCTTGTTGGGATTGTCTGAGACTTCGTTCGTTCAACTATTCAGAGGTTTTGGAAGGTGGTGAAGGAAAAATTTTTGGATCTCGGAGCTTCCAAGCGCTGAGTTTAACACCTAGTTTTGAGCCCTCGGTCACATGTGTGGGGCTAGGGACCTGTTTTGTTTTTAAAGAGAAAGGGGCTTAAAGAAGAGGCCTGTAGGGTTCAAACTTGTATAGAAATGCTCACAGGGGGTATTAAAGGGTCTGTGTAATATTTTGGTGGCTTAGAAAGAGCTTGAGTGGCTCCTAGTTGTGAACGATCCTAGACCGGGAGGTTGAGAGGACCTCGGTTGAGGGAGGGGGTCTGCATCAATTTTTTTTAAGGAAACTTAGATTTACTATTTGGTTAAGTATCAACAGTCTTTGTATTATCTTGTTGGTTAGAATATTTCTTGGATTTACCCTTGTTCTTCTTCTTACCTCCAAGTTTTTTAGATGAAGTGGATTAGATTGCATTTACCTCAGAGGTATGAGCAGGAGTGGAAGTAGTTTTGGTGTTCAAAACAGAACCTAGTTGTGGAGTAGGTCTTGTCAGATCATTCAATGGGTGAGGAGCATGAGGGATCAACTCACAAAGTGTGTTTTACTGGGAATATACCAAGTCCAAATATTGAGCACGTCTGATATCATTTTCCTTAGTAACAACGCCTCCTATAACAACATCTCTGGCGATGGGTGGAAATAAATAATTTGTAAACCAATCCACGAGGAGTTGGTTCAGAATTGGAGATTTAATTAGATGTCTCTACGATATCCACTCATGAATATGATCAGATATGTGAGTGGAAGAGGATTGTCAGAGTGAGGTCAAAATCTCTATACCAATCTCGTACTGTATAGGCAATTGAAAATGCATTAGAAAAGTCATGGAAAGGGAGTTAAAGTCGACAAAGGAGTTATGTGGTAGTTCAATATACCATTTGGTTGTTGCACCTATAAGTTCTCTCTGAAAAATTCTCAAACAAATGGATTCATCCATCAAAGAGTTTGAAGAACACCATAAATGGAAATTAATAACATGATTGTTAGGATCTTCCCAAGGTTTTCCATCAAATTTCAGGATGTCAAATGGTAATTTGGCAGGGATGGAGGGCCAAAATGGGGCATGTTGAATGGGATCATTTGTCAAATGTGACAGATCTGGCAGATCTAACATAGCGAAAAATGGAATCTGTTGGTTATCATGTGGATATTGGTGGTAACCATGTGGCATGGGAACACGAGTAGGACCATATTTAGGTTGCAACAATATGGAAAAACTAGATGGTCCTCCCATGTATGGTGGTTGACCTGAAGGTCCCCCCATGTACGGTGACTTATCGGGTTGTCCACCCATGTATGGTGGTTGTCTTAGTTTTCCACCGATGTAGTTTGATTGAACATATGGACTTCCTACATACTGATATTGACCTGATGATCCCCCCATGTATTGTGGTTGGCCCGATGAACCTACCATATACTATGTTTGAGGGGATGTTGTGTTGGAATCATGGGATTTACATATTGAATGGGAAAATTTCCTTGTTGAAGAATTCCTGCCAGATTAGGTTAACCCCATAAAGGATTAGCAAATCTTGGAAATGGTTGTCCAGGATACAGGCCAGTGGTAGTAGGGATAGAATGACTTGTAGGATTAGATTGTCCCCAGGTTTGTTGATGTTTCAACCACATAGGGTTTTTACCCATGGCTAAAAGTTTCCCCCCAGTAAAAAGTTTCCATGTAGTTGAAGGTTTCCCCCCAACTAAAGGTTAGCCTCCCATTGAATATTGACCTCTAATGTAGGGTGTACTCATATGTAAGGTTTGATATGGAGGCTGAGTAGCTTGTGTAAATGTGGTTGCATGAACGACTTGACTGTCGGCTATCTGACCGATGGGACGAAAAAGTAAAGCACTTGGTGTGTGCATGTGTGGAAATAGTGAAGCATGAATATTACATGACCCATGTGCGAAGGGAGATGTATTCACAAGTGGTTATGTCGAGGTTACCTGGGTCACCAATGTTCCCAGTAAAGAAGAAGCACCAAAATAATCAAGTACAAGAGTTGTGGATAAAGATAAATTCCCAATTCCTTCAAGAAAACCAAAAATTGACAGGTTCATTCCAAAAGATTGTGTAGTGTTTGAACTAACTGGTAAACGATAAGAAGAATAGGAATCAATATATCCCATGGATGGTGGATCAATGAGTGGTAGGCCGATTGAACTAGTAAAAAGAGGGTTCACGTAAGATGCAAGGATTTCTATGAAGGTTGTGGCCGGTTCTTCTATGTGTTGGCCACTTCCAGGACCTACACTCCTAGTCTCAGAAGTTTGATCTTTGATCATTCCTTCGTAAGAAACATTGTGTTGAGGTTCCTAAACTTCTGGATCCATACCTTGTATACTATGAGATCTTCAAACTGGAAACTTTAACGATCTTAAGGCCAACTACCAAAAACAAGGAAACACACTCCTAAGAAAACTAAAAGAAATCAACCAAGAAATTGTAGGTTCAAGGATATTTTGAATATGGGATGTCAATCCTCCATCGAAGAAATGAGAAGTAGTTACCCCAACCTCCACGCAACAACCCTTCTCGGTGCAAGTAACCCTCGATTTCACGAGATCACCCTCCAAGGGTACTGAAAGTGTGATACAATGTCTTCCCTAGGTACCATGGGAATCCCCCCACAAGCACCTCTATAGATACCTAGCAAAGGCCACTAAGTTTACCAACTCGTAGTCAGCCTCTGGGTGGGTATAGTCGACAGTCGGGACCAAACTTATGGGAATGATATCAAAGTTCACAATTTTTCTATAGGACTGAAGACAAGTGGACGGGTAAAACTCCTGAGGACCTCAAATGGATTCGAGATTCATGAAGCACCAAGACCAAATGAAAAGAGTGACACTTCAAGAAAAACCCCCAATATACAATCTTTTCACTACGATTGGCCAAGATTTGGAGGGGTGATCTCCACTACTCTTTTGTATGCGACATCATGTTAAGCCCCTATGTTAGAGGGGGTTACCGACTATGCTTATATGAAAATTGGATTTATTCACTCTTTAGTGTTATATAGTCTATTTAGTAGTCTTGGACAATTTACTCACTTTTCCTAGTCCAAAGACCCTAATCCCGTGCTACTGTTGGTATGCTAAAACCAAAAAATGTCTAGTGTATTTTATTGGCATGTGGTTGATTTTAATGTATTATTACTTAGAAGGTTCATGGAGATGAAATTGATGATGTGTGAGACTCAACTCCAATAGAATGCAAAAGAATGATATGCAATTCTTTATTTTCGATGAATTCTATTTATGGGAAGGAGAAGAGTCATATTCTTCTTAACAAAAGCAAGTACTCAAGTTTTATGCAACTTTTCAATTTCTAGAAGCAAGATGATGTCAAGCTACCAAGAAAATGTTTTTGAAATCCATATGCACATGCAAAACTAGATCTTTTCAAATATGTACCAAAACAAATTTCCTAAAGAATGAAAAAATGGCTTTGTTTGATTATGTATGCAATGAGATATGCAAACTTTTCTGCCTCTTAACTTTCAAGTGAAATGAAAGAGATTAATGTTTGACACAAAGAAATATGAGGCAAAAAAGAAGCCAAACAAAGTGCACTAAAAAACCGATGATAACTAAAAGAAATCAAGTACAAGAATGGACTTCACAACTTGTTCAATCAAGAACTCAAAAGATGTAAAGGAGAAGGAAGACAATCATTCTTGAAAATCCTAAAAAACGAGTAGCAAGAATCAGTATTCAACGTTGGTTTGTGGTAAAAAAAAAAATCCTAATCATTCAAAAAGAGAGATGTTTCAACGAACACAAAAAGGATAAATACCAAACAACCTTTGCAAACTCTAGTTGATGAAATCTTCTAAATAATAAAGCAATCTGAAAACTTTGTGAGACGAAGATTAAAGAATTGAAAGGTAGGATGAACCAAGGGATGTTCTTAACCCAAGGTGACCAAACAAGTTCACAACTAGGAAAGGTTTGAAAACTCAAGAAAGGAAATGAAATGAGTGATGAATAACAATTTATCAATCAAAACAAATCCAAAGACAAACCAAAAGACTCTGGACTAAAATCCTCTTAACAACAGACTAAGAAAAATAAAGAAAAACTTCATCAAACCACCTAAAATGAGATATTGTCAACCTTGTTACTAAAGGAACAAAGCATTATAGCGCTCCCTAAGAGACAAAGGGGGAGCGCCAGTTAGACCATTGGCGCTTTGGTAACCACTATGGGGGAGTATTGGTCTTGAAAGTTCTTGAAAAAGGCACAAAAAAACTTAAATTCAATAGAGACTCAGTCAATGACTATATAAACTTTGTGATGAAGTTGAGGGAAGATGAAAGAATCCAAAATCAAGCATCAAACAAACAATATCTAATCATAAACAAGGATTTAAGACAAACCAAAGGAAAGACTAATCAAAGTCCTTCCCTAACGAAGTTGTCATTTTTCTGTTATGAGAAATATACCTGCTGACTGGTTAAGCTCCCCTTTAGACTAAGATCCCTTCTTTTATCCAAAGACATAAGTAAACAAATGGTTGTTACTTTCCTTTTAAATCTAGTTCATTAACCTATAGATAGAAGGAGGATGACACACATGTTTCCCAAAGTTTGTCCTCATTGCTCCATTCTTTTCCTTTGTTGCTCTAATTTCTTCAGCGATCGAAGAGACCTACAAGACAAAGGCAAACCTTTCTACTTCTAATAGATTTCATTAGATAAAAACCATATCTATCTATACCCAATTTAACTTAAGCATAGATATTATCATGAACACAATAGAGAAAGGAATAGGTCAAGTTAATATTGAATGGAAACCCAAAAGAAGGCACTTACAAATCGCGTTGATGTCGTAGAAATCTTCTCCAAGATCTCCTCGTCTAGCCCTTGCATGAAAGTATTGAGATCAAAATTTCGATACTTCAATGTATTCTTTCTCTTAGGATCAAAGGTTTGACTCCTAAAATCGGCCTCCTTTCACCTTGGAATGCCCTCATTTTATAGGATTTGGAGGCTTAACCACCATGGAGAAGAACACTCACTAGATCCACTAAATTGGGATTTCCAAGATCTTTAGGGAGAAAATATCTCTCAAGGATTTTAGGGAGAAAATATCTCTCAATGATTTTAGGGAGAAAATATCTCTCAAGGATTTTAAGGAGGAAATATCTCTCAAGATCCATCAAATTAGGATTTTTGGTTTGAGAAAATATCTCAACCATCCATGAGACTCTTAACTTCTAACTTCTCCATGAGATTAGGAAACTAAATGTGAGGTGGATTCTCACACTAAATTAATTTCCTTTTTATGAATAATATTGAATAATACATGTGCACATAGTATTTTGACCTTCATATGATAAATTTCTCTCCTAACATTTCTAGGGATTATGACAAATGCTCCTTCACTAAAGTGTGATAAATCCACATTTGGTAGTGTCAGAATTTGGTGTGAGACAACAGGGCTAAAACCTAGAGAAACCTTAAGGCTCTCACATAAGTGACATTTCTTCAGACACCATAAGGACTACATTTGAGCTCTCTCTCCACCAAGGGATGATCCATAAATGATTCATGCCTAGATATTTACATAGGGATTTTATATAGTTTTCCTTAACTCCATAATTCAAGGAGACAAGATCCAAAAATTTAGGATCTAATAACAACTCAAGGACAAAAATGAGAAAGAATATCAACCAAATCATGCAACCCTTAACTTCCTCTTTGAGAGTAGGAAACCACTTGTGGTAAAGTGAGGAAGAGTTTGAACCAACTCATGAGACCCTTAACTTCCTCCTTGAGACTAGAAAACTAATTTCCCCTTAAAATTATGAAACTAATTTGTGAGTTGGATTCTCTCACAAAACTAATTTCCCATTTTTACAATTAAATGAATAATACATGAGATTCTCAAACTAACTTCAAGCATTAATCATTTTTCCAATTTTCATGAATAATACAAGAGTTTCTCACTCACATAAAGTATTAATCATTTTTTTATTGTAAATAAATAATTCATGAGTATTAATTATTCTTTTCCACCTACCATGAATTAGTATTTTAATGATCTTCTCCATGGTGTGCAAAGTAACGATTCCTTGTGTCAAGATCCTCCTCGATCACTTAATTAATTAATGCTTCAGTCTTATAGGTTCAAATGCATGGTTTTGATAGTTCATTTTGAGGTTACTTTGAGGTCACTCGTCTATTGCATGTTGAATGGTGCCAGGTACCCATGCTAAAGGAAGGTCATACTCAACAACCTACCACCAAGGATCATAGAGAAACAACAATGACAACAATTGTCATGGCAGTAGAGGAGTAGCGAAAGGGAATCAAACTCGAATGGTTGAAGAAGAATTCCAAATCCCATTATGATTGAATAACAAACTTGGAAGGAGAAGCATGTTCTCATGTCCAGACCAGTCTCCATGGCGGGTGAAGTAGATTATGGGTAGAATCTATCGTGGCCCACCATCATTGAAGGAAAAATTCAAATTGTAACTGCATATTATACATAAAATCATAAACATGTTAGTTGTTCTTGTTCTCTCATCATTTCGAAGGGCATAAAGACAAAAGTTTGTAAATTAAAGGTCATGGGGGGAAGGCTGAAGACCAAGAGTCATGATGAACTTCAATAAATATGGGGATTGTTTCCAAGTAAATGGATTTTTTCTATTCAAGTATTGTAGATATGGAACTACCATGTTAACTAAAATTTAGAAGCCCTCCTTAGAGCTTTCATTTACTACTACATAAATTTTTAATGAGGAGAAGCCTATTTGGCCAAGTTATTTTATGAAGAGCTCTGATTTTCGTGTTGGATCTATTGTGGACTATTCCTTTGTGTGTTGGTTCAATAATTGGGTTGTGTAAGGATGTAATTCATGTTGTAGACTACTATTATGTATGATGGTTGCATTCTTATTTTTGTTCTTCAAAGAATATTTGTCTAAATTCATGTGTGTAGAGCCATAAATGATTGCTTAAATGCTATACTATTATGTATTTGCAGTTGTTTATTCATATTGTTGTCTCTTCTCTATGTGAACTATTTTGTGGGCCATTGACAAGAGCATGGATGGTTCTAAGTTTTCTTTTTGGTTTCCTTAGTTTTGTTTGGATGCATGCATCTTAGATTAACTGCATTTCATTCTTTAGCTTAGGAAACCTTCATCGGTGGACCGAGCCACAACTGATAAAATAAAACCAAAAATGGTTGTCGAGCCAGAATCCAAATGGGTTCCCTATCCCAAATGGTGAGAGGTCTAATTGGTACTTCTTATCGGGGGTAACCCCTACCTTTGACAAAGGGAATTTTTCCTACGTCAACACCACCATAGTTGATATGGATGTTGCAACAATAAATTTAACACCCCATACTTGAATAATCACTAGGATGGATGGATGCTTGTGCTTCGTACCACTTGACTACATTGCTTAATGATCCTATTATATGGATTTCATGCATGTTTCAAGGATGAAACTTGTGAAGAGATGGAATGTAATGTACCTAGGAAGGTACCTATGGAGGATATAATGCACTATATCAAGGGGGAATAATTAATGTAATGTGGCCATAATTATTGAATAAGGCCCACTAAGTAGTTGGCGTGAAATCATTAATTAATGTAATGTGGCCAAATTTATGGAATATGGTGCACTAAGTAGTTGTTGTGAACTCATTAATTAATTTTACTTGTTCATGCTCATCGACTCCCACTAGGTGGATTGTGGGTAAGAAATGTAATATTGAGGTGTAGTTAGCATAGGCCCCTAGGAATACTCATGAGAGAGTATATATACACATGAATATCATCAATCAAGCATGTTGTATATTGTATTATAATAGGCATGGCATGTGGACTGATTCCTTACATAAGCATTAATTGATGGTGTTGCCATACCTCCTTTAGGATATTCTCTACAATCTCGGTATTGGTTATTATGTGGATGCATTGTTATTCTAAATTTTATATTTCATCTACTAAGGTTCATTACATAAGTTCTATTTTCAATTTTATTACCTTGGTCACACACCCACACATATATTAGTTCCAGTTTGTAAGGGTTGTTGGATTCAATTTGATCTCAAGCATGTTGTTGATATGCATCTCTCAATCTAACCTCAAGATTTATTGCTAAGGTTAGACTTAAATTACACTAAGGGATGGTGGGTTCAACCTTCGAAAGGAGACATCTACTTAGGGTTTATTCTTCTCGATCTCACCAAATTCTTCTTTAGGGTTTGAAAAGTGATTCTGGGTTTTCCTAAGCCACCCTAAAAACACTTAGAACACATGTTGTTCATTTAGTAAAAGCAATTAGTCCTTTTAGTGTCAATTTGATTTGTGACCCAAAAGTTGCTAAAGGCCCTCAAAGGCCAAGGACTATATATTTATTAGATGTAATTTTACGTCGAAGTTTTTCTTATGATATATGTGGTTCCTATCTCCTAGTTAGGGTCTTGGTATCACTTGCATATTTATAGACTTTTTTTATCAAACAACAATCTCATGCAAAGACCCATAATTTTTTGTGTGCATTTATAATAAGGGCCAATTTGAATAATATCTAGGATTCTATGTATGATGTTCCTCTCTCATTTACTTTATCTGACAATGATTTAGGCTATAAATTTATCTATTAAGTAATGTTGAAATAACTTGGATATTAAAGCCTAGTTTTAAACTACACTAAACTTGGAATTTGTAGATCTTGGGGCCATCTTTAACGATTATAGGAAATCTCATTTTGTGTTTTTTTTTTTATATATATAATGTTAGTAGGATTCTCTTGGTTTTTTTGAGAATAGAGTAAGTGAATGTTCAATATTAATATTCAGAGCTCTTTCCTTCTACAATTTCTTTTCAAAAAACAAAAAAAGCAAAACAGTTAAAGAACTCCCCAACTTCATCATATTCCTTTTAATTTTAGGTCCCTATCAAACAATTTTAAATATTTTCAAATTGAACTATTATAAATTTCATTATTGTTCATTATCTAAACTTAAAAATTAGTAAGGACTAATCATGTGTTAACTGAGAATATATCTAGAGTTTGAAATAATACACACATACTATTGAACAATAACTCCAAAGGTGCATAATAATAGTACACATATACTATTAAACAACAATCCCAAAGGTTCACATTAACAACAATCCCAAAGGGTCATATTGTTATAAATTGGGATATGATACCACTTGTAACAACCACAAATAGAAACCCAACTATGGGTTGCTACTCAACTTGAGAAGCCAACCAAGAAGGTTCTTACCACTACTAGAGTTTTCTAAAGCCTAACTTAATTTGACAACACTTAACATTATTCTAAAGTAATACAACGTTCAAAAACAATATTTCCAAACAATAAAATCATTTTTAGAAAAATGGAAATTGGCAAATCTTTTTTTGGGAAAAAAGCATGGAAAAATATCCCATGGGTGATATATATCCCCTAACATTTTCTATGCCTAACAATCTCTAACTCTTAGAGAAAGGGAAACCCTAGCTCACACATAATCCTAGGAAAATTTATGCAACATCTCCTCAATCACCTTTCCTACCCTCAAATCATACTCAAATGGGTATTAAATAACAAATACTCACAAAATGGTATTTAGGATTAAGGCATTGAAGTTAGTCACATCCTAGCACTCAAATGGGTCATATAAGTAGCCTAAGAGGCTTAAATCACTAGGGTGAGTAGAAAAATATGATTTGTTTCAAAAATATACTTAACAAATGCACATGCAAAACTAGCTCTTTTCAAAACATGTACCAAAACAGATATCCTAAAGAATGAAAAAATGGCTTTGTTCGATTATGTATGCAATGACATATGCAAACTTTTCTGCCTCTTAACTTTCAAGTGAAATGAAAGATATTAATGTTTGACACGATGAAATGCAAGGCAAAAAAGAAACCAAACAAAGTGCACTAAAAAACTGATGATAACTAAAAGAAATCAAGTACAAGAATGGACTTCACAACTTGTTCAATCAAGAACTCAAAATATGTAAAGGAGAAGGAAGACAATCACTCTTGAAAATCCTAAAAAACGAGTAGCAAGAATCAGTATTCAACATTGGTTTTTGGTAAAAAAAAAAATCCTAATCATTGAAAAAGAGATATGTTTCAATGAACACAAAAAGGATAAATACAAAACAACCATTGAAAACTCTAGTTGATGAAAGCTTCTAAATAATCAAGCAATTTGAAAACTTTGTGAGACGAAGATCAAAGAATTGAAAGGTAGGATGAACCAAGGGATGTTCTTAACCCAAGGTGACCAAACAATTTCACAACTAGGAAAGGTTTGAAAAATCAAGAAAGGAAATGAAATGAGTGATGAATAATAATTTATCAATCAAAACAAATCCAAAGACAAACCAAAAGACTCTAGACTAAAATGCTCTTAACAACAGACTAAGCAAAATAAAGAAAAACTTCATCATACCACCTAAAATGAGATATTGTCAACCTTGTTACTAAAGGAATAGAGCATTATAATGATCCCTAAGAGACAAAGGAGGAGTGCCAGTTAGACCAATGGCGCTTTGGTAACCACTGTGGGGGAGAGTTGGTCTTGAAAGTGCTTGAAAAAGGCACAAAAAAACTTAAATTCAACAGAGACTCAGTCAATGACTCTATAAAATTTGTGATGAAGTTGAGGGAAGATGAAAGAATCCAAAATCAAGCATCAAACAAATGATATCTAATCATAAACAAGGATTTAAGACAAACCAAAGGAAAGACTAATCAAAGTCCTTCCCCAACGGAGTCGTCATTTTTCTGTTATGAGAAATATACCCTGCAGATTGATTAAGCTCCCCTTTAGACTAAGACCCCTTCTTTGGTCCAAAGACAGAAGTAAGCAAATGGTTGTTACTTTCCTTTCAAATATAGTTCATTAACCTATAGATAGAAGGAGGACGACACACATGTTTCCCAAAGTTTGTCCTCGCTGCTCCGTTCTTTTCCTTCACTGCTCTAATTTCTTCAGCGATCGAAGAGACCTACAAGACAAAGGCAAACCTTTCTACTTCTAATAGATTTCGTTAGATAAAAACTAGATCTATCTATACCCAATTTAACTTAAGCATAGACATTATCATGAACATAATAGAGAAAGGAATAGGCCAAGTTAATATTGAATGGAAATCCAAAAGAAGGCACTTACAAATCACGTTGATGTCGTAGAAATCTTCTCCAAGATGTCCTCGTCTAGCCCATGAAAGTCTTGAGATAAAAATTCTGATACTTCAATGGATTCTTTCCCTTGGGATCAAAGGTTTGACTCCTAAAATCTGCCTCCTTTCACCTTGGAATGCCCTCATTTTATAGGATTTGGAGGCTTAACAACCATGGAGAAGGACACTCACTAGATCCACTAAATTGGGATTTCCAAGATTTTTAGGGAGAAAATATCTCTCGAGGATTTTAGGGAGAAAATATCTCTCAGGGATTTTAAGGAGGAAATATCTCTCAAGATCCATCAAATAGGATTTTTGGTTTGAGAAAATATCTCAACCATCCATGAGACTCTTAACTTCTAACTTCCCCATGAGATTAGGAAACTAAATGTGAGGTGGATTCTCACACTAAATTAATTTCCATTTTATGAATAATATTGAATAATACATGTGCACATAGTATTTTGACCTTCATATGATAAATTTCTCTCCTAACATTTCTAGGGATTATGACAAATTCTCCCTCACTAAAGTGTGATAAATCCACATTTGGTAGTGTCGGAATTTGGTGTGTAACAACAGGGATAAAACCTAGAGAAACCTTAAGGCTCTCACATAAGTGACATTTCTTCAGACACCATAAGGACTACATTTGAGCTCTCTCTCCACCAAGGGATGATCCATAATTGATTCATGCCTAGAGATTTACATAGGGATTTTATATAGTTTTCCTTAACTCCATAATTCAAGGAGACAAGATCCACAAATTTAGGATCTAATAACAACTCAAGGACAAAAATTAGAAAGAATATCAACCAACTCATGAGACCCTTAACTTCCTCTTTGAGAGTAGGAAACCACTTGTGGTAAAGTGAGGAAGAGTTTGAACCAACTCATGAGACCCTTAACTTCCTCCTTGAGACTAGAAAACTAATTTCCCCTTAAAATTATGAAACTAATTTGTGAGTTGGATTCTCTCACAAAACTAATTTCCCATTTTTACAATTAAATGAATAATACGTGAGATTCTCAAACTAACTTCAAGCATTAATCATTTTTCCAATTTTCATGAATAATACACGAGTTTCTCACTCACATAAAGTATTAATCATTTTTATATTTTAAATAAATAATTCATGAGTATTAATTATTCTTTGCCACCTACCATGAATTAGTATTTTAATGATCTTCTCCATGGTGTGCAAAGTAATGATTCCTTGTGTCAAGATCCTCCTCGATCACTTAATTAATTAATGTTTCAGTTCTATAGGTTCAAATGCATGGTTTTTATAGTTCATTTTGAGGTTACTTTGAGGTCACTTGTCTATTACATGTTGAATGGTGCCAGGTACCCATGCTAAAGGAAGGTCATACTCAACAACCTACCACCAAGGATCATAGAGAAACAACAATGACAACAACTATCGTGGCAGTAGAGGATAAGCGAAAGGGAATCAAACTCGAATGGTTGAAGAAGAATTCCAAATCCCATTATGATTGAATAACAAACCTGGAAGGAGAAGCATGTTCTCATGTCGAGATCAGTCTCCATGGTGGGTGAAGTAGATTATGGGTAGAATCTATGGTGGCCCACCATCATTGAAAGAAAAATTCGAATTGTAACTGGATATTATACATAAAATCATAAACATGTTTGTTGTTCTTGTTCTCTCATCATTGCGAAGGGGATAAAGACAAAAGTTTGTAAATGAAAGGTCATGGGGGGAAGGCCGAAGACCAGGAGTCACGATGAACTTCAATAAATATGGGGATTGTTTCCATGTAAATCGATTTTTTCTATTTAAGTATTGTAGATATGGAACTACCATGTTAACTAAAATTTAGAAGCCCTCCTTGGAGATTTCATTTACTACTACATAAATTTTTAATGAGGAGAAGCCTTTTTGGCCAAGTTATTTTATGAAGAGCTCTGATTCTTGTGTTGGATCTATTGTGGACTATTTCTTTGTGTGTTGGCTCAATAATTGGGTTGTGTAAGGATGTAATTCATGTTGTAGACTACTATTATGTATGATGACTGCATTCTTATTTTTGTTCTTCAAATAATATTTGTCCAAATTCATGGGTGTAGAGCCATAAATGATTGCTTAAATGCTATACTATTATGTATTTGCGGTTGTTTATTCATATTGTTGTCTCTACTCTATGTGAATTATTTAGTGGGCCATTGACAAGAGCATGGATGGTTCTATGTTTTCTTTTTGGTTTCCTTAGTTTTGTTTGGACGCATGCATCTTAGATTAGCTGCATTTCATTCTTTAGCTTAGGAAACCTTCATCGGTGGATCGAGCCACAACTGATAAATTCAAACAAAAAATGGTTGTCGAGCCAGAATCCAAATTGGTTCCCTATCCCAAATGGTGAGAGGTCTAATTGGTACTTCATATCGGGGGTAAACCCTACCTTTGACAAAGGGAATTTTTCCTACGTCAACACCACCATAGTTGATATGGATGTTGCAACAATAAAGTTAACACCCCATACCTGAATAATCACTAGGATGGATGGAGGCTTGTGCTTTGTACCACTTGACTACATTGCTTAATGCTCCTATTATATGGATTTCATGCATGTTTCAAGGATGAAATGTGTGAAGAGATGGAATGTAATGTACTTAGGAAGGTACCTATGGAGGCTATAATGCACTATATCAAGGGGGAATAATTAATGTAATGTGGCCATACTTATTGAATAAGGCCCACTAAGTAGTTGGTGTGAAATCATTAATTAATTTAATGTGGCCAAATTTATGGAATATGGTGCACTAAGTAGTTGGTGTGAACTCATTAATTAATTTTACTTGGCCATGCTCATCGAATTACACCCACTAGGTGGCTTGTGGGTAAGAAAGGTAATATTGAGGTGTAGTTAGCATAGGCCCCTAGGAATACTCATGAGAGAGTATATATACACTTGAATATCATTGATTGAGCATGTTGTATATTGTATTATAATAGGCATGGCATGTGGATTGATTCCTTACATAAGCATTAATTGATGGTGTTGCCATACCTCCTTTAGGATATTCTCTACAACCTCGGTGTTGGTTATTATGTGGATGCATTTGTTATTCTAAATTTTATATTGTATCTACTAAGGTTCATTACATAGGTTCTATTTTCAATTTTATTACCTTGGTCACACACCCACACATATATTAGTTCCAGTTTTTATGGGTTGTTGGATTCAATTTGATCTCAAGCATGTTGTTGATATGCATCTCTTAATCTAACCTCAAGATTTATTGCTAAGGTTAGAATTAAATTACACTAAGGGATGGAGGGTTCAACCCTCAAAAAGAGACATCTACTTAGGGTTTATTCTTCTTAATCTCACCAAATTCTTCTTTAGGGTTTGAAAAGTGATTCTGGGTTGGCCTAAGCCACCCTAAAAACACTTAGAACACATGTTTTTCATTTAGTACATGCAATTAGTCCTTTTAGTGTCAATTTGATTTGTGACCAAAAAGTTGCTAAAGGCCCTCAAAGGCCAAGGAATATATATTTATTAGATGTAATTTTATGTTGAATTTTTTCTTATGATATGTGTGGTTCCTATATCCTAGTCAGGGTCTTGGTCTCACTTGCATATTCATAGACTTTTTTTATCAAACAACAATCTCATGCAAAGACCCATAATTTTTTGTGTGCATTTATAATAAAAAACAATTTAATAAGGGAGTTAAAAGGAATATGATGAAGTTAGGGAGTTAAAAGGAATATGATGAAGTTAGGAATATGATGAACTAAAATATTTTTAATTTTAGTTCCCTATCAAACAATTTTAGATATTTTCAAATTGAACTATTATAAATTTCATTATTGTTCATTATCTAAACTTAAAAAATTAGTAAGGACTAATCATGTGTTAACTGAGAATAGATCTAGAGTTTGAAATAATACACACATACTATTGAACAATAACTCCAAAGGTGCATAATAATAGTACATAGATATTATTAAACAACAATCCCAAAGGGTCATATTGTTATAAATTGGGATATGATGCCACTTGTAACAACCACAAATAGAAACCCAACTATGGGTTGCTACTCAACCTAAGAAGCCAACCGACAAGGTTCTTTTCACTACTAGAGTTTTCTAAAGCCTAACTTAATTTGACAACACTTAAAATTATTCTAAAGTAATACAAAGTTCAAAAACAATATTTCCAAACAATAAAATCATTTTTAGAAAAATGGAAATTGGCGAATCTTTTTTTGGGAAAAAAACATGGAAAAATAGCCCATGGGTGATATATAGCCCCTAAAATTTTCTATGCCTAACAATATCTAACTCTCACAACAAGGGAAACCTTAGCTCACACATAATCCTAGGAAAATTTATGCAACATCTCCTTAATCACCTTTCCTACCCTCAAATCATACTCAAATGGGTATTAAATAACAATTACTCAGAAAATGGTATTTAGGATTAAGGCATTGCACTTAGTCACATCCTGGTGCTCAAATGGGTCATATAAGTAGCCTAAGAGGCTTAAATCACTAGGGTGAGTAGAAAAATAGGATTTGTTTCAAAAATATACTTAACAAATGCACATGCAAAACTAGCTCTTGTCAAAACATGTACCAAAACAAATTTCCTAAAGAATGAAAAAATGGCTTTGTTTGATTATGTACAAAGTGCACTAAAAAACCGATGATAACTAAAAGAAATCAAGTACAAGAATGGACTTCACAACTTGTTCAATTAAGAACTCAAAAGACGTAAAGGAGAAGGAAGACAATCACTCTTGAAAATCCTAAAATATGAGTAGCAAGAATCAATATTCAACATTGGTTTGTGGTAAAAAATAATTCCTAATCATTCAAAAAGAGAGATGTTTCAACGAAGACAAAAAGGATAAATACCAAACAACCTTTGCAAACTCTATTTGATGAAATCTTCTAAATAATCAAGCAATCTGAAAACTTTGTGAGACGAAGATCAAAGAATTGAAAGGTAGGATGAACCAAGGGATGTTCTTAACCCAAGGTGACCAAAACATTTCACAACTAGGAAAGGTTTGAAAATTCAAGAAAGAAAATGCAATGAGTGATGAATAACAATTTATCAATCAAAACAAATCTAAAGACAAACCAAAAGACTCTAGACTAAAATCCTCTTAACAACAGACTAAGCAAAATAAAGCAAAACTTCATCAAACCACCTAAAATGAGATATTTTCAACCTTGTTACTAAAGGAACAGAGCATTATAATGCTCCCTAAGAGACAAAGGGGGAGCGCCAGTTCGACCAGTGGCACTTTTGTAACCACTGTGTGGGAGCGTTGGTCTAAAAAGTGCTTGAAAAAGGCACAAAAAAACTTAAATACAAAAGAGACTTAGTCAATGACTGTATAAACTTCGTGATTAAGTTGAGGGAAGATGAAAGAATCCAAAATCAAGCATCAAACAAACAATATCTAATCACAAACAAGGATTTTAGACAAACCAAAGGAAAGACTAATCAAAGTCCTTCCCCAACGGAGTCATCATTTTTCTGTTATGAGAAATATACCCTGCAGATTGGTTAAGCTCCCTTTTAGACTAAGACCACTTCATTGGTCCAAAGATAGAAGTAAGCAAATGGTTTTTACTTTCCTTTTAAATATATTTCATTAACCTATAGATAGAAGGAGAACGACACATATGTTTCCTAAATTTTGTCCTCGCTGCTCCGTTCTTTTCCTTCGCTGCTCTAATTTCTTCAGCCATCGAAGAGGCCTACAAGACAAAGGAAAACCTTTCTACTTCTAATAGATTTCATTAGATAAAAACTAGATTTATCTATACCCAATTTAACTTAAGCATAGAAATTATCATGAACACAATAGAGAAAGGAATAGGCCAAGTTAATATTTAATGGAAATCCAAAAGAAGGCACTTACAAATCATGTTGATGTCATAGAAATATTCTCCAATATCTCCTCGTCTAGCCCTTGCATGAAAGTCTTGAGATCAAAATTCTGATACTTCAATGGATTCTTTCCCTTAGGATCAAAGGTTTGACTCCTAAAATCTGCCTCCTTTCACCTTGGAATGCCCTCATTTTATAGGATTTGGAGGCTTAACCACCATGGAGAAGAACACTCACTAGATCCACTAAATTGGGATTTCCAAGATTTTTAGGGAGAAAATATCTCTCAAGGATTTTAGGGAGAAAATACCTCTCAAGGATTTTAAGGAGGAAATATCTCTCAAGATCCATCAAATTAAAATTTTTGGTTTGAGAAAATATCTCAACCATCCATGAGACTCTTAACTTCTAACTTCTCCATGAGATTAGGAAACTAAATGTGAGGTGGATTCTCACACTAAATTAATTTCCCTTTTATGAATAATATTGAACAATACATATGCACATAGTATTTTGAACTTCATATGATAAATTTCTCTCCTAACATTTCTAGGGATTATGACAAATGCTCCCTCACTAAAGTGTGATAAATCAACATTTGGTAGTGTCAGAATTTGGTGTGTAACAACAGGGCTAAAACCTAGAGAAACCTTAAGGCTCTCACATAAGTGACATTTCTTTAGACACAATAAGGACTACATTTGAGCTCTCTCTCCACCAAGGGATGATCCATAAATGATTCATGCCTAGAGATTTACATAGGGATTTTATATAGTTTTCCTTAACTCCATAATTCAAGGAGACAAGATCCACAAATTTAGGATCTAATAACAAATCAAGGACAAAAATAAGAAAGAATATCAACCAACTCATGAGATCCTTAACTTCCTCTTTGAGACTCGGAAACCACTTGTTGTAAAGTGAGGAAGAGTTTGAACCAACTCATGAGACCCTTAACTTCCTCCTTGAGGCTAGAAAACTAATTTCCCCTTAAAATTATGAAACTAATTTGTGAGTTGGATTCTCTCACAAAACTAATTTCCCATTTTTAAAATTAAATGAATAATATGTGAGATTCTCAAACTAACTTCAAGCATTAATCATTTTTCCAATTTTCATGAATAATACACGAGTTTCTCACTCACATAAAGTATTAATCATTTTTATATTTTAAATAAATAATTCATGAGTATTAATTATTCTTTGCCACCTACCATGAATTAGTATTTTAATGATCTTCTCCATGGTGTGCAAAGTAATGATTCCTTGTGTCAAGATCCTCCTCGATCACTTAATTAATTAATGTTTCAGTTCTATAGGTTCAAATGCATGGTTTTGATAGTTCATTTTGAGGTTACTCTGAGGTCACTCATCTATTGCATGTTTAATGGTGCAAGGTACCCGTGCTAAAGGAAGGTCATACTCAACAACCTACCCCCAAGGATCACAGAGAAACAACAATGACAACAATTGTCGTGGTAGTAGAGGAGTAGCGAAAGGGAATCAAACTCAAATGGTTGAATAAGAATTCCAAATCCCATTATTATTGAATAACAAACCTGGAAGGAGAAGCATGTTCTCATGTCCAGACCAGTCTCCATGGTGGGTGAAGTAGATTATGGGTAGAATCTATGGTGGCCCACCATCATTGAAAGACAAATTCGAATTGTAATTGCATATTATACATAAAATCATAAACATGTTTGTTGTTCTTGTCCTCTCATCATTGCGAAGGGGATAAAGACAAAAGTTTGTAAATGAAAGGTCAGGGGGGGAAGGTCGAAGACCAAGAGTCACGATGAACTTAAATAAATATGGGGATTGTTTCCAAGTAAATGGATTTTTTCTATTCAAGTATTGTAGATATGGAACTACCATGTTAACTAAAATTTAGAAGCCCTCCTTGGAGATTTCATTTACTACTACATAAATTTTTAATGAGGAGAAGCCTATTTGGCCAAGTTATTTTATGAAGAGCTCTGATTCTTGTGTTGGATCTATTGTGGACTATTCCTTTGTGTGTTGGCTCAATAATTGGGTTGTGTAAGGATGTAATTCATGTTGTAGACTACTATTATTTATGATGGTTGCATTCTTATTTTTGTTCTTCGAAGAATATTTGTCTAAATTCATGGGCGTAGAACCATAAATGATTGCTTAAATGCTAAACTATTATGTATTTGTAGTTGTTTATTCATATTGTTGTCTCTGCTCTATGTGAACCATTTCGTGGGCCTTTTGTTGTAGGAAAATCTCCCTGCGGATAGGTAGATCGCCTCTAAGAGCTTGACCCTAACTCTAGACAGAAAATGCTTAACGTGGACACTGACTTTCTTTAAAATCTATCTAAACTAACACATGAGAAGGAAGGATAACAGAAGTACCTTTTTATCATCATTTGTCCCTGCACGCTTCGAGTTGTGCTCCAATCCTTTGCTCCTCGCTGAGTTCTGCGAACAAACAAGATATGACCACTTCCTACTCTATTGATGTTAGCTTGAAAATAGATCTATCTATCAATGATAAGTTCATGTAACATTAGACACAAACTAGAAAGAAACAGGCCAAGTGTGTCATATTAATGAGAATAACGATAGCAGTACTTACAATCGTAGATGTGAATGCGACAGCTTTGTCGGGTCCTCTTCGTCTAACCCTTGCTCGAAAGATCCACAACCTGGATGACAACAACTTCACTGATCACTCTCCTTTGGCTGATTGTGTGTTTCCTATGAGATCATAGGTTTCATGCAATAATTCTTCCTCCAATCAGCTCTTTTCCATCACCACTTATGAGATCATAAGTTTGGTGTGATTCTCCTTTTCCATCATCATAGAGTCTGCTTATATAGGTTAAGAGGAGCTTAACCTCTTGAGTTATCTTTAGAACAAGTTGGGAACTTCCTCCTTATATCAGGGATCTCTTGATGAAACCAAGAATTCGAATACAACTGCCTCCTAATCTCGAAAGATCCTCCCCTTATTCTCCTCAACGAGCCAACTACTACCTCAGATTAGGCAGCGCTCCCTTAGAAGGGGCATCAGAGTGCTGTAGCACTCCCTGGTAAGATTTATGGTAGTGCCAGCGCTCTCAAGATGAGCAGCGCTCCTTCAGAGGGGGCAGGGGAGCGTTATAACGCTCCCTGAAGCCTTATGGAGTAGCACCAGTGCTCCTAAAGCTGATATAGGGGAGCGCTCCCCCTCAAAACCTTTGTTTCAGAGCTCTTTTCAGGTGTTAAGAGTTATTTGACTTCAGTAAACCAATTCTCCTTCTTCAAATCAAGCACATGAGGTGTTCTAAGTGTCTCCTTAATGTCTTCGACATGGAAGTATGCTCAAACATCGTTTGTGACACTTGTGACCAACTTGCGACACTTGAGAAAGTTGTAAGGAAGATGTGACACTTACGAAAATTGAGAGGAACATGTGACACTTATCCAGCTGAGTAATTTTGACATGTAACAGATTGCCCCCCAAAGTATGAAGTTAGAATATTCCAACTGATAACTGAAATACTTTGTAGACGTCCAAGCAAGGGTATAGACTTGGAGAATCTGATAGAAGCTGCACACAAACATCCAACAAATATCATGACATATTTCAAAACCCAAGGCAGGCATACCTATGCTTGGGTGATCAAGACTTAGTAGGATATGGCCGCCATAAAATACACTGC
>JZKD02S0772119.1:555642-578177 GCA_000966675.3 Picea glauca
GTAATCAAGGCCAGATTTGATTCAGACGTATCTGTGGCAAATACCCTTCTTACCATGTATGCTAAATGTGGGAGAATAAAGGATTCACACAAGATATTTGACAAAATGTTTAACAGAAATGTTGTCACATGGAATGCAATAATTGCACGGTATGCCCAGCATGGGTATGGCATGGAGGCCCTTTACCTATTTGAGCAAATGCAAAGTGAAGGTATGAAGCCTGACGAAATTACCTTCATTGGAGTTCTGTCTGCATGCAGCCATGTAGGTCTACTGGATGAAGGTCGACGGTATTTTGATTCAATGACACATGGCCATGGTATCATACCAAAAGCAGAGCACTATGCCTGCATGGTTGACCTCCTTGGTCGGGCTGGATGCCTGAAGGAGGCAGAGGAGTTCATTTACAAAATGGCATTTCAACCTAGTGCTTTAGTGTGGCGCACCTTGCTTGGTGCCTGTCGAGTTTATGGCAACATGCAGCTAGGAAAACGGGCAGCAGAACACCTTCTTGAGTTGGAACCAAATGATGCAGCAAGTTATGTGCTGCTGTCAAACATTTATGCCGCTGCTGGTAGATGGGATGATAGGGCAAAGGTTATAAAAATGATGAAAGACAGGGATGTGAAGAAAGAACCAGGACGCAGTTGGATTGAAGTCAAGAGCAGGGTACATACATTTGTTGTAGAGGACAGGTCACATCCACAAATGTCAGATATCTATGCAAAGTTGGATGAATTGACCAGACAGATAGAGCAAGCAGGTTATGTCCCTGATATGAACTTTATATTGCATGATGTTGAGCAGGAACAGAAGCAACATTCTCTTGGATACCACAGTGAGAAGCTGGCTATTGCCTTTGGGCTTATCAGCACACCCTCTGGGACATCCATTAGAATCATGAAGAACCTTCGTGTGTGTGGTGACTGTCACACTGCAACCAAGTTCATCTCCAAGGTTGTTAGACGAGAAATTGTTTTGAGGGATGCTAACCGTTTCCATCATTTTAAGGATGGCATGTGTTCATGTAGGGACTATTGGTGATGCCAGCATTGTAGCTGAGCAAGAGACATGCATAAGGTATTCAGTCATGTAATCTTAAATGGGTAAGCTGTGCTCTAGACATTTTGTTTCATTTGCTATTCATTGGGCATAGCTATGACAAGGTGGTAACCTAAATTGATTGATTTCTGGAGAGAGAGCACTGATTTTGTAAAACTCGAGCACTGCTTATGGCCTAATGTTCTGCAGTGACACACATTTTATATTTATTCCATTGTTTTGGAGTATCCTGTCAGAATATGGACTATTATGACTAACAAGGGGTATTTGTGCTCTTAATTTGAGGAGGGTACGGTTCAACTAGTGATGGTTAGTGTAAGACTGAAGGGTTACCAACCAAGGTTAAGTTTTGTTGAAGTAGCTACCCAATATGCATAAAGGCTTATGTTGTCTTAAGACAGCAGGCATAATTACACTTTCTGAATCAAAAGTGATGATCAAAAGACCATAAGTGGCCAGTTCAGACCTTCCAGGCCATGGTGAGAATGTGGGTGTCTAATACGTACCAAGAACAGAGTTATGTTCGAACCCTGAGCTTCACCAGCTCAAAATTAAAAAGAAATCAAATTAAAAGTTTTAAAGTTTCTTGGCATTTTACCGATCTGCTTTTTAATTGTTGGAGCAGCTAATTGGATTTTCTGGCTGGTTAAGAGTTAGCTTTTAGGAGTTTTAACAACTTTTCAATTTTTATTCCTTATTTCTGATCAATTTACCATATAAGCAGATCAACAATTTGGTGTATAGTTTAATTGGGTTCAGGTTTTATCCACTAGAGAAATCTTCATCAGTGTAACTCTTCTTCAACCATCTTTATTCTTTTCAGGATTTCAACTGTAGCATGTATCATCAGAGCAACTTCCTCTATGGAATATGGCTACATAGCTTGATCATATATTGACGTAACACCTAGGGTTTGTTCAGTTTAAGTCATGGGACCCTGATATTTTGGACGATGACAATGGGATGTTGCGATTATGCCAGGGTTTCAATGGCTTTGATATTTATCTTTTAGATGAAGTCGTTTATAAGCTGTTGAACTTTGTACACAATGTGTAAAGTTCTTAACATTTGTGGAAGGTAATCTAAATGAGGAGACTATAGTTATCTGTTTTTCTCCTTTCCTTCTCTGGAAATGGTAGATATTCAGAAATTTTGTCTAATACATGGTGTGCAAATTCTTTGGTACAGGAAATGCATTAAGAAGGGTGGTTATTTGCTAGAACAAGGCAGAATAATTTGCCAGCAGGAGGAATTCGGGGAATTCTTCATGGAGTCTTTTTCCAATGACTTGGCATGGCACATGCTTATGCTCAGGTTAACTATCCGAGTAACCAGCTGAAGGATGCTGTGTTAAGAATAGATGCCCTTTTTCAACAACTTAAGCAGCACTTATCTGGTTTCTCAGAAGCTGTCATCGCTCTCAATCAGTGGCACCATGTTAGTCATGATACCGTGTTTTATTAATCCTGTGTGTTATTATTGTAAGCTCATCTTTGTTAGTTTCCTTATCACAAAGAACCTTTGTGTGTATAGTGACTGTCAGACTGCAATCGAGTCCATATCCTAGTTTGTTTGATCTGAAGTTCCCAAAGTTTGCAGGGATGGGGATGGAAATGGGGACACCATTTTTTGAAAGTACGGGTGCAGGTGGATGTCTGGGTGAATTACATATAAAATTTTATATATCTGAAAAAATTTAAAGTTTTTAAAAACGGAATTGAAGTTTATGTGAAACAGAAAAACCTAAAACTTAAAATAATATGATTCATTCTCTCATGATTTTAAAAGACTCAACATTGAGGCTTGAACTTTATGTGAAACAGAAAAACCTAAAACTTAAAATAATATGATTCATTCTCTCATGATTCTAAAGACTCAACATTGAACACTATCACAATTCAGATTCATTACGAAAAAGACTCATGACTCTTACAACCCCCCCTTGATAGAATGCACATCCTAGGGAAACCCACTGGGCACTTCTTCTCATTCCAAGGATGGTACCCATGGTAAACCAGTCAGTTGCAGTTTTAACAACCTAACCCGGTGGGGACATACTCACCACTCATTCATTAAAAGGACAAGATCATAATATTCATGAGTTCAAATCCCAAAATTAAATGTTTAGCCAAGTTTATGCGAAATTTGCTCAGTGACATTTGCTAATCAACCAAAAATGAAACTTTATAAACACTAAATAATACTAGTTAAGACTCCCTATACGGTCCTCATCTTCTAGATCCTCCGTGTAGAGGCTCTCTAGGTGATCATTGCTCTCAAGCATTGTTTGCAAGGAGTGTAACTGGAGGTGGCTCAACAAGGCCATCTAGCTCAATCTTGTAAGGTACTAGATGTATTATAATAAGCAGAAACATAAGTATTACAGCAAATATCAGCGGAACAACAAAATAATGAGAATAACAACACCAACAATAATACCTTTATTGATGAAAACAATGTTTACTTGCCTCTTCAAGGGGGCAACCTCCCGCATAGCAGAGCTCTATTACAATAAATCTCAAGACTAAGCTTTGTCATGCCTTCTACTCCTATTTATACTAATTCTATCTTCTAAAGAACATTCTAGAGGAAGATCTTTTTAGAAGCGGAAGCTTCTATCAAGTCTTATTACATTAGACTTGTTCACATTATTAAATAGGTCTTATTAACTAATGTCGGCCTTTATTACATAGAAAATATATTATTCTCCCTACATGAGTGGTTAGGGAAGTTAGGTTCATAACATGCCTTCCCCCTTGAAGAACAACCTTGTCCTCAAGACTTGAGACGAGAAAATTATTGCAGAATGGTAGTCGACTCCCAAGTGGCATCTTCTGGAGTTGTATCTTTCCACTGAACTAACACTTCCTTGATGGCGTGCTAACAGAGACGACGCTCGCTGGTCCAAGATTGTTTGTGGCTGCAACCAAATGGAACATTCTTCATCCAATTCAGGGAGATTGGTTTGAGTCCCACACTTATTTCCAAGCACTTTCTTTAAGCATGAGACTTGAAAAACATGATGGAGCTTAGAATCATTGGGCAAAGCTAGTTGGTAGGCCATAGACCCCATTTGCTTGAGAATTTTATAAGGATCATAAAATTTGGGGGCAAGTTTATGACATTGTTCAACTTTGAGTGAAGTCTACTTATAAGGTTGCAGACGAAGAAACCCCTGGTCCCCTTCAACGAATTGGCATTCAGAATGATCCCCATCTGCTTGTTGCTTCATGCAATTTTGAGCCATGGCCAAATTGTGTTTGAGGGTATGGAGAATGGCCTCTCGGACTGTAAGATTATTGTCAACCTCTTGAACCTTGGAGACACCTTGCATGTATGAGAGCACCGATGGTGGATTTTGTCCATAGACCGCTTCAGAAGAAGTCACACGAGTGACAATGTGGTAAGATGTGTTGTACCACCATTAATCTAGGGGTAACCATTGAACCTACTGATTTTGTTCGTCGGATGCAAAACACCTTAAATATGTTTCCAAATACTTGTTGACAACTTTAGTTTGTCCATCATCCTGGGGATGATAGGTAGTGTTGAGATTCAATTGGGTTCCCTGGAGCGTGAACAAGTCTTGCTAAAAATTGCTAGTGAAAGTGGGGTCCCAGTCAGAGACAATAGAATGAGGCATGCCATGGCGTTTGAATATATCATCCATAAAAATTTGAGCCACAATGGATGTGGTGAATGGGTGTTGAAGAGCACGAAAATGAGCATATTTGGAAAGACGATCGACAACCACCATGATGATTGACTTATTACCCGATTTAGGTAAGCCAACAATGAAATCCATAGAAATGTCCTTCCAAAATAGCAGGGGAAATCGAGAGTGGTTGGAGTGTGGCTGGAGCTTTGACTGTTTCACCCTTATTGCGTTGACATGTATAACATTCAGCCACAAAGATGCGGATGTCTTGTTTCATACCGTCCCAGAAAAAAGAACGTTTGACTCGTTCATAGGTTTTGATAAACCTTGAATGCCCAACTGTTGGTGAAGCATGCAACTCAGAGAGCACTCCAAATTTAAGGTTTGACTGTTTGCTAAAATACAAATGACCTTTATAGTGAAACTCTTCATTGTGCCAAGAGTACCCTGGATAAACTTGTGGATCCTATTGCAATGTTTGGATCAGGCTAGAAAGTTTGGAGTCTTGCAACCATTCCTGGCGAACAACTTGAAGCCAGTTTTCTATAATGAAGGAGAGGGAAAATATGGACCCTTCTTCTTCATATTTCCTTGAAAGAGCATCAACAACTACATTTTCTTTACCCTTCTTGTAGATGATTTCATAATCATATCCAAACAACTTGGTCACCAATTTTTGTTGCTTCGAGGATGAAATTCGTTGTTCCAAAAAATACTTGAGGCTACGGTGATCAATTTTAATTTCAAAGCATTGCCCCAATAGATAAGAATGCCAAAGATCCAGTGCATGCAGAATAACCAACATTTCCTTTTCATAAGTGGATTGGCCCAAATATCACTATGATAGTTGTTTGCTAGTGAAAGCCAAAGGTATACCATCTTGCATGAGGACTACCCCAATTCCTTTCCCTGACGCATCACATTCCGAGACAAAAGTCTTGGTGAAGTCAGGTAGAGTCGGGACAAGGGTTGTGCACATAACATCTTTCAAGGCTTGGAAGGATTGATTAACTGTTGGAGTCCATGTGAAATCATTATTTTTAAGGAGAGCAATGCGAGGAGTTGCAATTTTTCCATAATTTTGAACAAACTTCCGATAATAACTCGTTAAACCCAAGAAACCACACAAGCTTTTAAGAGTTTTAGGGCGAGACTAATATTTCATAGCTTCAATATTTTTAGGATCCACTCGTACACCATCCTTGCCTACAATGTGACCCAGGTACTCAACTTCAGAGGCGCCAAAAGCACATTTTAGATTGTTTGAGAAAAAAATTGTTCTTAGACAATAGATGGAGAACTTGATCCACATGGGTGAGATGAGCTTGGCAAGTTTTACTATAGATGAGGATATCATCAAAGAAAACTAAGACAAAATGACGGAGGAAAGGACGAAAGACATGATTCATGAGACTTTGAAAAGTGGAGGGGGCATTACACAAGCCAAAGGGCATGACCAAGAACTCATAGTGACCCTCATGAGTTCGAAAGGAAATTTTGGGTATTTCTTCCTTTTTCATGCATATCTGGTGGTAGTTAGAACGAAGATCAGGTTTTGTAAAGTATTGGACACCACTCAATTCATCTAAAAGGTCATCAATGACACGAATGAGAAATTTGTCTTTGATTGTGAGTTTGATGAAAACATGAAAATCAGGACACATGTGCCAAGTGCCTTCTTTCTTGAGTACCATGACTACGAGAGAAGAATATAGATTGGTACTAAGACGAATAACACCTGCTTCGAGAAATTCTTGAACAATTTTCTCAATTTGATTTTTCTGGGCAAAGAGATGACAATAAGGGAGAACATTGGGAGAAAGACGAACATGTACTAGAGGAATGGAATGATCATGGGCACCGCGGGAAGGGGGAAGTCCATGGGGAGTGTTAAATATAGCTTGGTGTTGGGAAAGAATAGATTGGAGGTTAGGGTGCATAGAGGGTGTGTCAACAACATGAATGGAATCGAGTTGGGAGATAATGCCAGAGTGACCTTTTTTGAGTAGCTTTTCCATTAAGTGAGAACTAATGATCTTAGGTAAAGCTACTATGATGCCTTGGAATTTATATTGTTGTCTATCCTATTGGAATTGCATGGTTAGGTCCTTAAAGTCCATGAGGATGAGGCCGAGAGTGCGTAACCATTCAACAATGAACACAATGTCACAACTGTCCATGTCGATAGAAAACATATGATATTTCAGGTGGCACTGACCAATTTGTAGGTGCACATTTTCACAACGCCCGTCACATTTCATGGAACCACCAATGGCAATCATGATTTGAAAATGGTTGACTGCAAATATATAGCAATTGATTTTTTGGGCAATGTGATGATGAATAAAATTATGGGTGTTGTCATTGTCAATGAGGATTATGACCTTCCTGTGCTTAATGTAGCCAATGAGCTTGAGGGTTTGGGGAGCAAAGAATCTAGTGAGGGCATGCATTGAAATCAACAATTCAACTTCTAGTGGATCATAGGGTAGAGTAGGATCATCTGTTGAGGGTAGTTCTTCCACTAGAGAAACTTCAACCTCCTCGTCAGTGACATCCTCAAAAATGGCCATAAAAATATTTTATTTCTTACACTTGTGCCTTGGAAAACATTTGTCATCACAATTATAGCAAATATCCTTGAGTTGGTGTTCATTCATTTCTGCCCAAGTTAATTTATGGATCTTAGAAGGAGTGTCAAGAGGGGTGGGATTGGCGGGTCAAGTGCGAGGAGTAAAGGAGGATTTTCAGTTTTAGGTAGAGATAATTTGTTGGGCTTCCTTGGCTCATTTAGTAGCTTCCAACCAAGTTTGAGGGTGAGCCATTAGGACTTGGGTGCAGATTTCATCCTTGAGGCCATTGATAAAGTATTCCCTAAAGAAGGCATCTGACATGCCTTCCATTTCGAGAGCCAAGTGCTCAAAGGAGGATATAAAGTATTCCACTATGCCAAATTGTTTCAACTTGGTCAAATGACCTAAATAATGGGTGTGAGTGTCAAAGCATTCATAAAGCTTTGCAACAAACTGTGTCCAAGAAACATATCCTTGGTGTGCCTTTCTATGCCATTGCCACCATTTATAGCATTCAAGATCCAGAGAGAGGACACCATAATGAAGTTTAACCAACTCATCAATAATGACATGCAAGGAGAAATGATGTTCCATTTGAGTGACCCAGCCTGTGGGATCTGAGCCATCAAATTTGTTTACCTCAACTCTGGAAAGACGAGAGTCATGATGAAGGAAGTTGGAATGAAAGGCCATATTATGGGAAGAGTCATCACTTTCATAGTGTGAAGGTTGTTCAGAGGAGGGAGAACCCTGAGACTGTTTTAACAATTGGTTGAGAGCGAAGTGGATGGAGGTCAATTCTCCCTTAAATTCGGCCTTGAAGGTTTTAAATTTGGAATTGGTAGAAGCAATTTTAGAAGTCATTGTTTGGATGTTCTTCATGTGTTGTTTGGATTCGGATTGCAAGTGAGGGAGTTCTTGGTTGCGGGTGGTGGCCATTTGGGAAAGAGGGGTGTCGGGGAGGGGAAGTGGGTCCACAAAAAAAATATGGATAAATGATATATATCATTGCAATCAAGGTGAAAAGAGGAATGCAATGGGATAGGTGGCCAATAAGGGTGCTGACAAGGGTGGATGGGTCGACAGAAAAAAAAAGGCTTAGAAGTGATAGGTACCACAATGATCAGGGCAAAGAGAAAAATCCAATAGGATAGGTCCCAAATAAGAGTGCTAGGAAGGGGGTCGGGTCCATTGAAAAAATTATTAAAAATGATAGGTACCACGACGATCAGGGAGAAGAGAGGAATCCATGAGGATAGGTCTTGAACAAGGGTGCCGACGGGACCACTATAATTTTTTTTTTTTACTTCTGCAGAGATATACTCTAGCATGAAGAATATTGCAATTACGACTTGCCCAAATTGTTAACAGGAAAAATTGTGTAGGAATGTTGCAACCAGAATGCAAGAGACATGGTTGCGTGACAATATATCTCTTATGTTCCTTTCCCAACGGTTAGCATTTTTTAGGGTTCCTACAGACAAGAGTTTTCCCTATGCTATAGCTCCTTTGATATACGTGTAGGGTTGGGCAGTTGTACTCAACCCAATGTCTCAGGGCACCAATTAAGAAGGCTCGACCGTACCCTTAGCTGTACTATTCGATTACCCAAGTACTAGAGAGTATCTTCCCGAGTGTTGTTCTCGGTGTTACTATAGCAGTCAGGCGGTCGATTGACTGATCTAGATTTTGTTTCAAGAGACCCAGGGGACTCCCGATATGCCTGACGATACATGGGAGTGATGATTGTGTACATATTTTGTTTGATGCAATACTACTCGAAGGGGTACCAACATGGGTTACATAGGTTTCCAACAAAGTGAAACGTTTGTTTTGAGTAACCTCGTGAAACTGTCTATATTTCATGTGTGTAATCTTCCCCAGGTGCAGTTTTACCCACTGAGCAACGGATCTATGTTCTTTAAATACCTCAACAGTACACGTCTCTACCTTGGAAATTTTTTTCCCCACAATTTCTATGGAGGAAAGAGCTCTAATACCACTTGTAAGGTACTAGATGTATTATAATAAGCATAAACATAAATATTGTAGCAAATACCAACGAAACAACAAAATAATGAGAATAAAAACACTAGCAATAATACCTTTATTGATGAAAGAAATGTTCACTTGCCTCTTCGAGGGGGCAACCTCCAGCAGAGCAGAGTTCTATTACCATAATTCTCAAGATTTTTTTTTATCATGCCTTATACTCTTATTTATACTAATTCTACCTTCTAAGGAACATTCTAGAGGAAGATCTTTCTAGAAGCGGAAGCTTCTATTAAGTCTTTTTACATTAGACTTGTTCACATTATTAAATAGGCCTTATAACCTAATCTTGAACTTTATTACATAGACAATATATTATTCTCCCTATGTGAGGGGTTAGGGAAGTTAGGTCCCTAACAAATCTCCCTATCCACACATATAGCATCATCTGTGTGTTGGTTCCATTTCGCAGAGGACCCTCAGAACTTGGGTCTTTCTGAGAAAAATGACAAAGTGCACTATGATTGTAGACTGTTCTTTGCCATCTTGGATACCAAGTGATTTCTTTTCAGTGAATGACTAAAATAATAAGTGCTCCAATTCCTCTCACAAGACAAACCATTGGCTACGAGAGTCACTATATGGAAATTGTCTACAACATTGGAGCTTATGCACCAAGAGGCCACCACCAAACAATTGGATCTTTGCTTTTAAGCTTATAGGCTCAAAATTCTTATGTAGTAAACACACCTCATCCATGGGAAAATTGAGCAAATTGAATACATATGTCAGATCTTATCTCTCTAAAACTAATAATCTTCTTCCTCTAATCAAGAATCTTTTCACCACCTCTCTACATGGGAAGGAGGTCTCTTCTTTATTTTCATAGTATCATACCATTTTGGATTAAATGCATAAGTTGTCATATAGAAAGATGTATTCAAGTCGTTCCACTATCCATGTATAAATTTTTCCAACTATAGGTAAATGGTGGAATAATTCTCTCTTATTTGTTATGGACATAATCCTCTCACATGTAGAATCGATGTTCTCACAAATATCACCCGAACACAAGTTATCCATATCTGCATAGTAGAGCAATCACAAATGTATTCAACAAATTCAGTAACAAATTTACTATTAACCCAAAAATAATCATCCAAAATCGTATGTCTCACCTTAGTCGTTGTCTAATGGATATTTCCTCCATGATTCCCACATGTAACTCACAATTGTGGTAGATAAAGACCCCTTCACCTCTCATAGTTGTTGAAGAAGAATGTAGCATGTGGAAAATCTAATGGTGCTTATTTAAGTGTCTCCTCTTTGAGAATTTTTTTGTATATAGCTTATGAATGGTGATGGTTATACATGAACATCTAATTTTTTTCCCATTTTCAATCAATGTAGCAATCCAATCATGTTTTTCCAATGTCTTTAGTGCATTTATCAACAAATGCACAATACACGGAGTCCAAAAAATATGCTTATATTCTTTTTGAGCCATCATCCTTGGAATTTTGCAAACGAGGGTTGCATTTGTGATAACTTGCAAAACATTTGATGACCCTACCTTTACAATGGCATCTCATTGATATTTAAATAAGATGATATTATTTTTCTAACGTGAACAATATATGAAATATACATTAATGTTAAACAATGCATGGTTTTGACAATTCATCAAACCATCCACCACAATGGAATGACCATCCATGCTCCGTGCTACTTTCAATGGTGCCATCATCTTCTCAAGGTGGGCTTGGGATTTCTCCTTTTCAACCAACTTTGTGCAAAGCTTATTATAACTAGGTGGCTTATAGTGTCTTGGACTATTATTAATGTCATGAACCCTTTGTTTAAAATATGCTAAACATGTTGCATTGAAGGGGATACTGCAAGTAAGAAAAAATCATGTTATTGCAATATCAATACCCTCCCTACTCTTCACATAAACATACCACGAAGACCACTTGTCTTGGATTTATCTCTCTTACAAAATGAAATTGGACTATTTTTTGAAGACCTTGAAGGAGTATGCTCATCACCAAAATCTTCGACATTGGATGGATTGGAGTCCTCATCAAAGCACACACAAAAACATTTAGCATGGATTGGAAAAGTCTTGGAAGGTGTTAAATTATCTAAAAGAACAAAAAATTAATAAATGAAATGGCTTGAAGGAAAAATGCTCGGCCATGTTCTCCATACTCCACTAACAAAGGATTCACTGAGAAATAAATCAGGCCATCGAAAACGTAAAGCCATAAACATGAAATCTATCAAAAGGGAATGTCATCAATAGAGTGATTGTTGACAAGGAATATTTGATAGGGGACTTCACCCTTGACAAAACTCTCACAACTACTAATGGCTAGTAGATGCTTTATGCTTATGTGGAGACAAGAAGACATGCAAATTGGAGGGTAGTGGAAAAGGTTATGAACATTGATTCTTGGACAACAATTGGAGCGCCCTTGAAAGGGGAAACGTTGGTAACATGAGTAAAATGGAGAGGATAAATAAAGGAACCCACGGGATATTGGGAATTTTCTGCACTCATAGAGTGTCGGAATAACAAAGTTTTAGACATTTTACTAGTTTAGGTTTAGTAGAGCTTAGAGGCATGGAGCCAATTTTGGAATCAAAGAAGAGGAGGTATTTCAACATTTGCTAGGACTTTGGTGGCAAGTGTTGAAGCTTTATAATGTCCTTGTAATATGAATTCCCCTAAACTTCAATAAGAGTTGAGGATTGTTTTTTACTATAGTGAAATTTAAGCAATTAAATTCATCATGACAATGGTATGCAATACGTAAATAAAAACAAAGGACCTAGCAACCATAATATTAATTAATAAGATATAAGTTGGTGAATTGTATTGACCATAGGTTCAACGATTACAAATCATATTGGTATTAGAGTGGTTTTCCCTGATTGCAAATGAATGGATAAGAAAAATGGAAACTAACAAGATTGAAGACACTGCAAGAAGGTGGAGAGTTAGTTCTAGAATATTGAGATTGGCAAGGGTTTATGTAGAAAAATCAGACCCCAACCCGGTTTGAAGTCTCAATGAGACAACATAGTTTAATGCCCAACCCACATTGCATTTACAACTGCAAATTAGTTAGCAAAAAATAAATAGTTCATAAACTAAAACACATGAAGTCTGCTACAACCAATAACCAGAAATAAAACACACCCAGAAAATTTACACAGATATTTTTGGTCAAAACTGGACCTTGGAAAAACCCACAAGGAGAAAACCAGTGAGAGAGGGGAGGCTTTTAATATTCAGAGTTTAGAGAGAAATTTCATTTACAACAGTCATCTTCAACATTAAAAAATTCCAACTTATCTCGAAAAACAAGCCACAAAATGCTAGGGACCTAACCCCTCACATAGGTAGAATAATATATTTCCATGTAATAAAGGTCAATATTAATAAGGTCTAGCAATAAGGAAGAATAATTCAAATGTAAGAAGACCTAATCGAAGCTTCTGCTTCTAGAAGGATCTTCCTCTAGATTGTTCTTTTGATAGACATATTTAGTATAAATAGGAGTCGAGGGTATGAGAAGTTTTGTCTTGGATATTATTGTAATAGAGCTCTGCTCTGCTAGAGGTTGCCCCCTCAAAGAGGCAAGTGAACATTTATCTCAGTAGTCAAAGTGCTCTTTTTGGTATCATTTTGGTATTATTGTGGTGTTGTTCTGATTATATTGTTGTTCATCTGCATTTCTAGCTATTTATTTATGTTCTGCATACTTTTTTATATCTGGAATATTACAAGTGGTATTAGAGCACCTTCCTCGGCAAAAAATTGTGGGTTAATTTTTTTTCAGGGTAGAGATGTACTCCGACGTCTTTAAGCTACATAGATCTGTCGTTACACGTATAAAACCGCGGTTGGGGATTCATACACGCAGGAAATACAAGTGGTACTTAAGCGCACATCTGTTGGCGACCCTTGTAACCCCTGTTGGTACCCCTTTGAGTGGTAGCACATCAAACAACACCTGTATATAAATCGACCTAGATCCCTTGAAGCCCTCCATATATAAACCGATCAACCGCCTGACTGCTATAGTGTCACCGAGAACAACACTCGGGAATATACTCTCTAGTATTTGGGTAGTCGGGTAGTATGATTAAGGGTACGGTCTAGCCTCCTTAGTTGGTTCCCTGAGATATTGGGCCGAGTACTACTGTTGGAAACCACACGTATATCAAAGAGCTATAGCACAGGGAAAACCATTGTCTATAGAACCCTGAATACCCTAACCCTTGGGAAGGAAACATAAATAAAACCAATAAGATCTATTGTCATGCTACAATATCTTCTGCATTTTGGCTGCAAAATTACTACACCTTTCTTCCTGTTAAGCATTTGGGCATTTCGTCACTGCAGTATTCTTCAAGTCGGAGTATAACTCTGCATGAGTCACACTTATTTGGGACCTATTCCATTGGATTCCCCTTTTCTCCCTGATCTCAGTCATACCCTTCATTTTTAATCCTTTTTGTTTCAGTGGACCCGACCCCTTCCCAGTTTCCCTATTTTTCCACCTATCCCATTATATTTCCCTGCAAGCACTACTCATCGTGGTACCTATCACTTCTAAGTCTTTTTTTTTTGTGGTCCCACCCACCCATTTTTTCCTTACCCGCACTTCCCCTCTCCAAATGGCCACCACTCGTAACCAAGATCTTCAAAATTTTGTCAATCAAGCCCATGTCTCCATCGAACATCTCACATCTTAGCTGGATTCCACCAATTCCCGCATTGACACCTTGGAAGCCAACCTCACAACCCAACTGACCTCCCTCCAGTCTATTGTCAATCAATCGTTGAACCACCCTACAGGTCCTTCTTCATCAACACAACCCAATGTTGTTGATTCCTCTCAATCTCCACATTTTCACTTAACTCCTTTCATTGTGAATCCCGTCGTCCCTGAGTATAGGTCAATAAATTTGATGGCTCCGATCCTATAGGTTGGGTCACTCAAATGGAGCATTATTTTTCTCTTCATGGTATTACTGATGAGTTGGCCAAACTTCGCTATGCTGTCCTCTATCTAGATTCTGAACACTGGAAATGGTGGAAATGACGCAAAAATTCATGTCAGAGGTATATTGCATGGACCCAATTTGTTGCTGAGATTTATGCTCGCTTTGATACTGATACCCACTATCTAGGTCGTTTGACCCAGTTGAAACAGTCAAGCACAGTGGAAGACTTCATCACTGCTTTTGATAATTTTTCCTTTCGAACAGAGGGCATGTGAGACACGTTCTTCTGTGAATGCTTTATCAATGGTCTCAAGGATGAAATATGATCCTAGGTTCTCATGGCCCTCCCTCCCACTTGGTTGGAAGCTACTCAATGTGCTAAAGAGGCCCAACAAGTTGTTTTTTCCCAGAACAAAAAACCCCCTTTTGTTCCTCGCCCTCGACCCGCTAATCCTAACCCCCCTGCTACTCCCCTCAAGGTCCAGAAACTGACTAGGGATGAAATGGATGAATGCCAACTGAAGGGTCTTTCCTATAATTGTGATGAAAAATATTTTCCAGGGAACAAGTGTAAGGAACAAAAACTATTTATGGCCATCTCAGAAGATGTTCCTGAAGAGGATGTGATTGTTCCCCTTGTTGAAGAACCCTCCCTTCCCAATGCCACCCAAGATCCTGCTGACCCACCTGAAGTTGGCCCACTTATTTCCTTGCATTCCCTCACTGGCTTCTTGGCCCCCCAAACGCTCAATCTAATTGGCTACATTAAGAACAAGAAGGTCATAATCCTTGTTGATAGTGGTAGCACCTACAATTTTATTCATCGTCGCATTGCCTAGGAAACCAATTGCTATATTCGTGCTGTCAATAATTTTCAAATCATGATAGCCAATGGTGGGTCCATGAAATATGGTGGGTGGTGTGAAAATGTTTGTCTTCAAATTGGATATTACCAACTGAAATCTCATATGTTTTCCATTAACATGGGAGGTTGTGACATTGTGCTAGGTGCTGAATGGTTACACACTTTGGGTCCCATTCTTATGGATTTTAAGGAATTAACCATGCAATTCCAATAGGAAGGGGAAAATTATCAATTCCAAGGTATCACAACTGTTTCTCTTGAGATCATTAGTTCCCATGGTATGGAAAAACTCCTTAAGAAAGGCCACTCTGGTATCATTGCTCAACTCCATTCTATTCAAGCCGTTGAGACACCCTCTGTGCATCTTGACCTCCAAGCTATCATTTCCAAACATCAAGTTGTTTTTTCCACCCCTCAAAGCCTTCCTCCTTCTTGTGGTGTTCATGATCATTCCATTACCCTTGTTCCTGGCAGTCTTCCTCCCAATGTTCGCCCTTATTTCCACCCCTTTGCCCAAAAGAATGAAATTGAGAAAATAGTGCAGGAATTGCTCCAAGCGGGTGTTATCTGCCCTAGTACCAACCCCTATTCTTCCCCTGTGGTCATGGTACTTAAGAAAGAAGGTACTTGGCACATGTGTCTCGACTTTCATGCCCTCAATAAGCTCACCATCAAGGACAAGTTCCCCATTCCTGTCATTGATGACATATTGGATGAGCTGAGTGGTGCTCAGTACTTCACTAAACTTGATTTGCATTATGGCTACCACCAGATATGTATGCAAGAAGCTGACATACCCAAGACTTCCTTTCGAAGTCACAAGGGTCACTAAGAGTTTTTGTTCATGCCCTTTGGCCTATGTAATTCTCCCTCCACCTTCCAAAACCTTATGAATCATGTCTTCCGTCCTTTTCTCCGTCATTTTTTCTTAGTTTTTTTTTATGATATTCTCATCTATAGTAAAATTTGGCAATCTCATATTTCCCATGGGCGATCAAATTCTCCATCTACTCTCCCAGCACCAAGTTTTCCTCAAAAAATATTAATGTGTTTTTGGTGCCTCAGAAGTTGAGTACTTGGGTCAGATTGTTGGCAAGTCCAGTGTCAGGGTGGATCCTAAAAATATTGAAGCTATGCAAGATTGGCCTCACCCAAAGGCTCTCAAAAGATTGCGTGGATTTATTGGTTTAACAGGTTATTATCGCAAGTTTGTTAATAATTATGGAAAGATTGTGACACCTCTCTTTGCTCTCCTTAAAAATAATTCTTTCACTTGGACTCTAGTAGTTGCTCAGGATTTTCAAACCTTGAAGATGGCTATGTGCACCACTCCAGTCCCGACCCTTCTTAATTTCACAAATACCTTTGTCCTGGAATGTGATGCTTTCGGGAAAGGAATTGGCACTGTCCTTGTGTAAGAGGGTTGGCCTTTGGACTTTACCAACAAACCACTATCAGAGAGAAATTTGGGAAAATCAATCTATGAAAAGGAAATGTTGGTTATTCTGCATGCCGTGGATCTTTGGCACCCTTATCTATTGGGATAACACTTCCAAATTAAGAAAGATCATCAAAGTCTCAAGTATTTTCTGGAACAACGCCTTTCCTCCCCCGAGCAAAAAAAATGGGTGACTAAGCTCTTTGGATATGATTATGAGATAATTTACAAGAAAGGAAAAGACAATGTGGTCACTGACGCACTTTCCAGAAAATATGAATATGAAGGGTCCCTTTTTTCTCTCTCCTTCATTGTACCATATTGGCTCCAAGATGTTCACCAGGAATGGCTACAAGATTCCAAAAGTTCTCATCTGATACAACAATTGTAGTCCAATTCTCTAGTCTCCTTGGGGTACTCTTGGCTCAATGATGAGTTTCGATACAAAGGTCGTTTGTATTTAAGTGCCCAGTCAAAACTTAAATCCACGGTACTTTCTGAGCTTCATGCTACACCCACAGATGGGCACTCAAGGTTTACCAAAACCTATGACCGGGTCAAACATTCTTTTTTCTGGGATGATATGAAACATGATGTTCGTAAATTTGTGGCTGAATGTGATGTTTGTCAATGCAACAAGGGAGAAACAGTCAAATCTCTTGGCACACTACAACCACTTCCATTTTCACTTGCTATTTGGCGAGATATCTCTATGGATTTTATTGTAGTCTTACCTAAATTGGGAAATAAATCAGTCATCATGGTGGTAGTTGATCGTATTTCCAAGTATGCTCATTTCTGTGCTCTTAAACACCCATCTACAACCCCCATTGTGGATCAACGTTTCATGGATCAGGTCTTCAAGCTTCATGGCACGCCACATTCTATTATTTCTGATCGCGACCCAAATTTCACCAACAATTTTTGGCAAGAACTATTCAAGCTCCAAGGTCAAACTGAAGTGGTCAACAAGTGTTTGGAAAAATATTTGAGGTGTTTTGCATCGAAAAGGAAAAACTAGTGGGCTCAATGGTTACCACTAGCTGAATGGTGGTACAACACTTCTTACCATATAACTACCTGCATGACTCCTTTTGAAGTGGTATATGGAAAAAATCCACCATCAGTTCTCTTATGTTTTCCAGGTTATTTTCCAGGTGTCTCGAAGGTCCAGGCAGTTGACTAAACACTTACAGTTCGAGAGGATATTCTCCGTACACTCAAAGAGAATTTGGTCATAGCCCAGAATCACATGAAGCAACAAGGAGACCAAGGTTGCTCTGAACGCCAATTTGTAGAAGGAGATCATGTGTTTCTTCGGCTGCAACCTTACAAGCAAACTTCTCTCAAGGCTGACCATTGTCAGAAAATGGTGCCCAAATTTTATGGTCCTTATATAGTTCTCAAGCGTGTGGGATAGGTGGCCTATCAATTAGCTTTTCCCAGTCATTCTAAGTTCCATCCTATTTTTCAAGTTTCCTGCTTAAAGAAGGTGATTGGAACTAAGTGCCAAAATCAAATCGACCTTCCCGAGTTGGATGAAGAAGGATCCATTTGGCTAAAACCACAAGCAGTTTTGGACCAACCCGAGCATCGTCTGCGTCAGCGAACTATCAAGGAAGTGTTAGTCCAGTGGAAAGATACAGCTCCAATAGATGCCACTTGGGAACCAACTACTATTCTGCAACAATTTCCTCATCTCAGGCCTTGAGGACAAGGTTGTTTTTAAGGGGGAAGACATGTTAGGGACCTAACCCCTCACATAGGTAGAATAATATATTTCCATGTAATAAAGGTCAATATTAATAAGGCCTAGCAATAAGGAATAATAAGTCCAATGTAAGAAGATCTAATAGAATCTTCCACTTTTAGAAGGATATTCCTCTAGATTGTTTTTTTGATAGAAATATTTAGTATAAATAGGAGTTGAGGGTATGAGAAGTTTTGTCTTGGATATTATTGTAATGGAGCTCTGCTTTGTTGGAGGTTGCCCCCTCGAATAGGCAAGTGAACATTGCTCTCAGTAATCGAAGTGTTATTTCTGGTATCATTTTGGTATTATTGTGGTGTTGTTCTGATTATATTTTTGTTCATCTTCCATTTCTAGCTATTTATTTATGTTCTGCATACTTTATATATATGGAATATTACACAAAATTTCCTCAAAATCTGAGCAAGGCTCCTCGAAATTCATGCCAAATTTCCTGTGCAAATGCTACAGGCCCACTCCTTGATTTCTATGACAAAATTTGTATGGTTTCCATTGGAATTCATTCGAGAACAGTCAACTCATGTTTTGTCTCTGAAAGTACAATACGACAGCCTTGGAAAGCATGCCAACTCTCCAGAATTAAATGATGCTACCTCTCCTCGATTTATGTGCCTGAAAAATAATAGTAAAAACTCCTAGGATCTATACAGTAAAGACCAAAAATTTGTTGTACCTTCCTCCTCGATTTTTGTGCTGCAAACTTTCCTTGTAATTCATGCCACCTTCAGCAAAAAATCCTCTCTACTTTAGCTTGACTTCTCTCTCTCATGTGCTATCCAAAACTCATGAAGAATGCCAACATGAGAGGTTCCTCTTTCCCTAATTTGACTGAAGGAGGGAATGTGAAGAGTCACATGATCTAATGATGGAGATGAAGTTAGATCAATGGTGGTGATCAAAAGTCTTTTTAGTCACCCACTTCATGAAATTTCCCTAAAGTCACTTTTAACTTTATATCACATAAATTTAATTCACCAGGGATCACATTGGACAATTTCTCACCCCTAGGTGCCTAAGTGATGAGAAACACTTGTCCTTGGTACTTTTTAATTAATTTAACACTCCCTCTTACCGAGGAAAGTGTTCCTCACCACTCCCATCTTATCCTTGAAGGGTACAAACTTACCTCTTCCCAAATCCTTAGTGAAGATGTATGCTACCTTCTCATCAATGGATATAAATTGTAGCTCAAATACCCGTCTCTAAACATTTTCCCATATGAAGTGATATCTAATATCGATGTGTTTGGACCTGTCATGAAAACCTGGATTCTGAGAGATTTTTATGCAACTATGATTTTCACAGTAAATGACTGTGGGCCTCAACTGCACACCAAATATCCCAACCAACAACTTGGGAAGCTATATGGCCTCACAACTGGCTTGAATGGCTGTCATATACTCAACCTCTGCAGAACTCAAAACCACTTAATTTTTCTTCCTGAATGAACCAAGACACAACTGCTGAGCACAATCCAAAGCAACAACCTGATGTACTCTTCTTGTCAATGATGCATCTTGCCCAATCTGAGTTGTCGTAGTCAATCAATCTGACTCCATCCCCTCTCTCATATTCTAGGTCATAATCCATTTTACCCTTAAGGTACCTAAGAACATGTTTTGTTGCCACCCAATGCACTCTCCGAGGCTCCACCATAAACTAACTAAGAGAGTTAACAACAAAACAAAGATTTGGTTTGGTGTTGACTAGATACATCAACGAACCAATCAACTGATGATACAATGTAGGATCAACCAACTATGAATACAAATAATGAAGCTTCTTGTAGTTGGTTAGCATGGGTGTGGACATGGGCCTACAATCCTCCATCTAGTATCTCCTCAGAATGTCAACAACATATATGCCTTGTCCTAGAAAGATGTGTCCTGGATCCTACCAAATCTCCAATCCCAAGAAGTAGTGATTCAATCCAATGTCTTCATCTCGAACTTTGAAGCAAGGCTCTCCTTGAAACCAACTATGAGTCTCTATGCCCCTGTAATGAAGAAATCATCCACATATATCACAAGAATGAGAGGATCCTCTCCAACCACAATGAATTAAATGTTGGGATCCACCTCACTCTTCTCAAAACCCATCTTCTCCAAGTATGTATCAATCCTTGAATACCAAGCTCTAGGATCTTGCTTCAGTCCATACAATTACTTCTTCAGTATGCACACATGAGAATCTCTCCCATTCACCTCAAAGCCCCATGGAATCTCTATGTACACCTCCTCCTATATGAGACCATTCATAAATGCGGTCTTCATGTCCATCTAATGGATATTCCAACCCATCTCCGCTGCAATGGAGATCACTGCCATGATCGAGGTATATATTGAAACCATATAAAAGGTCCCATCATAATATACTCCCTCTAATTTTGAGAACCCCCAAGCTACAAACCAATCTTTGTACTTCTCAATGCCGCCATTAACAACATGCCTAATTTTTTAGAGCCACCTGGAAGTCACCACCGAATTCCCCTCAGGTCTCAGAACCACCTCCTAAACATCATTCTTCATGATGGAATTTTAATCTTCCACCATGGCATCCTTATATACATGTTGACCTGCTTCCTACTCAAAGGTGTAAGGATCATAACCAACGATGTTGTTGACCATCGCAAGATAACTGCAAAGCCTCTATGGAGGTTTACTCTCCCTCACAGCCTTCTTGGTATTCCCCACAAATCCCTGAGCTTCCTTCAAAGTGTCTTGAAGCCACTTGCACTTCCTCTTCTCTGAAGTAACACCCTATGGAGGGGAATCCTCCTCCTCAATCCCACCACTTGAAGACTATGTACCTGAAGATGATGATCCCTAGGTCATATGAGAACTAGGAGACTGAGAAACAATACCCTATGAACTGATAACTTGAGGACCAACAATCTGTGATCCTATCACCTGTGGATCTATAGTTCCTGAATCAGGTGGTCCTGAACTCTATGTCAATGTAATATGTGAAGGACTCACTTGAATGTGAGGAGCCTACTGCTCCCCCTTCTCAACATCCAAAGACCTCTTAAACGATCTATCCTCCTCAAATCTCAAATCTTGTCTCACAACTGTCTTCCTCAAAGAGGGGATGTATATGCGGTAAGACTTTGAAGTCTTGTTATACCCAACAAATATTCACCTGTCTATAATGGGTTCTAGCTTTGTCCTCTTCTCATAAGAGACATGTGAATATGTAAGGAACCAAAAAATCTTGAAGTTCCCAACATCAAGCTTCTTCCTAGAGAAAGCCTCCTCAAGAGTCTTATTCCCCAAGACTTTGTGTGGACTCCTATTATAAAGATAAAATGCAATGTTTCAAGCCTCAACCCAAATAAATAATGGTGGCCCCTTATCATGTAACATGGCTCTCATAGCCCCAAAAATTGCCCTATTCTTCCTCTCAACAACCCCATTCTGCTATGAGTTGTAGGGAGCAGTAAATTCTCTCTTAATGCCTTCTCTAGCAAAAATGTCATTGAACTCATTATAGGTATACTCGCCCCCATTGTATGATCTCAACACTCTGATTTTCTTCCCTTTTTGGTTCTCCACAAGAGATTTTAACTCTTGGAACCACTTGAAGACCTGTCCTTTGGTATTCATGAAGAAAATCCAAGAATTCCTGGAGAAGTCATCAATACAAATGAAATAATACTCAAAATCACTCAACGATGCAGAAGACATAGGACCATACATTAGAATGAATCAGATCAAGAATACCAGCTACTCTGTTGTCATTTCTTGGAAAAGAAGTCTTTGTGTACTTCCCAAGAGAACACCCCTTGAACACCTACTGGTGCTTTGTACTAGACTTTGACACTCCAGTCACAATCTCTCTCAATATCCTCAGAGCCCCATGGTGAAAATGGACCATCCTCCTATGCCATACCTCACAAAGGTCACTGTTTTCGATACGATGCATCAATGTTCTAGTAGGCTGAAACATGAGCTTTTACATATTCTCATTTCGGATCCCAATCTCTTTGGCTGAAGTGACACTGGATCCCTTAGGATACAAGAACACATGCACATCATAGAACAATATGTTGAAATAATGTAACTGCAAAGAGTATTCTTATTATTATTGTTATTTTATTCATAGGATTAATCCCCATTGTGGATTAATCATGTCGGTAATTGTATTAGGACCAAATC
>JZKD02S0772119.1:583787-598342 GCA_000966675.3 Picea glauca
ACCAACTCCCTGGTTTCTCTAGCACCAACTAGAAGGAAGCACCAACTCCCTGTGTTCAAGCACCCACTTGAACCTTTGAGGATACCAGTCCTCCCTAGCTCCTCCCAACCACCCTAAAATATAAATCTTTGCTACTGAAACTTATTACAGTGATATGACGTTCAACAATGGCTTATCAGACTCATCACTGTTCTGTTGCATTTCGTTGCTTTGTCTGCCTCATTGCCTTTCTACACACATCACTTGTGCTATCTGTTCTTCCATTTTTTTTGCTCTGTGCTCCATGTCCATTCACTGCACAGTTCCTCTTCTGTGTTATTCAACTGCTGTACTCTCCTCCTTCTTCAAACATGAATCACCTTCACCAACAACAACCACAACAAACTCCAATAGCAACAACAACCCTTCTCTTCTATGTACCGTGTATATATAGCTTCTGTGCATCTTGTGCATGCAATATTTTCCATTTCTATGCATGCTCATACCGCGCCAATCTCCTCCACTTCTCGAGTGCTCTGCGTGTTCATCATCGTAAATCTTCATCTTCTCTGGCCGTTTTCCCACATGTTCAGCATCACTGGATGTTATGTTGAGATTCCTCAGCCTCTCTGGTAGTTGAGACTCTTCGTCTTCTCTGTGATAGTCGAGCTCACCTTCTTTTCTTTAGTTACAGGCTTCCACACTCATCCATCTGTCAATCCCTTCTAAGAATAGTCTTCCTTCACTTGGACGAATCTTGGAGACTCTTCATCTCCTCTAGCGATCACACAGGGGTCTCTTCGAATTCTCTAGTAGATGCCATCAATGGTTTCTGGTAGTTTCACTGTGTCGTGCATCAATATCCCTCTAATCAACACTTGATCTGATGGTTCAGATTACATCGCGATTTCACATATCACGATGTCGAGATTCCTGATGTCAATAATCTTTGACATGTCCAACTCTCGATCCCCGAAACTTCGACAAGGACTGGAATCAATGGTCCAGATTCAACCTTAATCTGACGGCTCAGATTACATCGTGATTTCACATATCGCGATATCAAGATTCCTGATGTCAATCTTCTTTGACATGTCCAACTCTCAATCTTTGAAACTCTGACAGGGAGTCGGATCAACGGTCCACATAATCCCCTGAGATGGACGGTCCTCCTACTTTTGAGATTTGTGAGCCCTCTACTCCTTGCACTTTTAAAGATCGTGCATGTTTTCCTCGATCCAACGGTGGTCGGACCCTGCGCTCAGATCTGATGCTTGAGATCTATCCTCCTCTTTAGCGCCCTCTTCTTGTCTTTATTTAGATCTGACGGCCCTCATGCTGTCGGGATTTGTGAGCCCTCTACTCCTTGCACTTTAAAGAATGTGCAGGTTCTCCTCGATCCAACGGTGGTCGGACCTTGCGCTCGGATCTAACACCCGAGATCTATCCTCCATATTTGTGTGCTCCTCTTGTCTACATTGAGATCTGACGGTCATTGAGAATTCAGGATGGGATCCAACAATCGCCGACGCTTCTCCTCCAAGCTTACACATCCTTCTTACTTGGAACAATTTCTAAGTGTCAAAGGCCTCGACCTTTGATCCGCCTTTGATCCTAAGTACGCTATCTCCCTTGAGATTTAGTCATGAGTTAACCTCATCCTTGGTGCACATCTACGCACTGCATTCGAATCTGCACTAATTCCTCTCGAGCTTACGTTGTTCCTGTTTTTCCATCGATGCACACTCTGATCCTGCCATCTTCACTATTGTACTTGCCATCAATGACAAGCATACGCTACCTGTTAAACATTTGCCAACAATATCCCCTATCCTCAATAGTGGAAACTGACACCAAGTTCTTCTTCAAGCCTAGAACATATAAGACATCTCTCAACCACATGGGAGGTAGAGACTCCCTATGAAATTATAATGTCCCACTACCAGATGCCTTGACCACTGAGTCATCTCTAAGCACTACCTCAAGATCCCCAATCTCTGTAAGATCTATGAAATAGTCGTGAACACCTGCCATATGGCATGAGGCACCACTATCAATGTACTAAATACTGGTAGATGATTCTCTAGAGGAAAGATACACCAACAATGAATACTCCTTCTTGAACCTGTGGGTAAACTCCTCCACATCTGTTGAAGTTGCAACTTGCTTCTTCTTATTATTAGGACATTGTCCAACATAGTGCCCAAACTTGTGACATGAAAAGCACTTGACTTTTCTCATGTCCTTCTTCCCTTCACCCTTCTTCTTTTTCCCACCCTTGGAACCCTTCTTGGACTTATTCTTTCGTTTAGCTGCAAGTACCACATTCTCCTCTTCATTACCTATGGATGAACTCCCATACACATATCCTCTTTGAGTTTCCTCTTGAATGAAGTCATCCCAAAGACAATTCCACTTGGGAAGATTCACCCTTGCCACAATTCCCTCAACAAAGACAACCATTGTTTGGTCACCCCATTAAAAGTAGTCCTCACAAGTTCACTATTAGAAACAACCTCCCCAAAAGAACCAAGTTTATCCATCATTCGGGTTAGATTGGTAAGATAGGTGGCAACACTTTTAGTCTTGGTCATTTTAGTGCTCTTCAGTTTCTCCCTTAATACCAATTTCTGATTTTCATTGAAACTGTTAGGGACCTAACCCCTCACGTAGGTAGAATAATACTTTTCCATGTTATAAAGGTCAATATTAATAAGGCCTAGCAATAAGGAGGAATAAGTCAAATGTAAGAAGACCTAATAGAAGCTTCCGCTTCTAGAAGAATCTTCCTCTAGATTGTTCTTTTGGATAGACATATTTAATATAAATAGGAGTAGAGGGTATGATAAGTTTTGTCTTGGATATTATTGTAATAGAGATCTGCTCTGCTGGAGGTTTCCCCCTCGAAGAGGCTTGTGAACATTGCTTTCAGTATTCAAAGTGCTATTTCTGGTGTTATTCTAATATTATTCTGGTAATATTTTTGTGTTTTTATGGTTATATCATTGTTTATTTTCCATTTCTAGCTAATTATTTTGTTCTGCATACTATTTTATATCTAGAATATTACAAGTGGTATTAGAGCACCTTCCTCGGCACAAAATTGTGAGTTTATTTTTTTTTTCAAGGTAGAGACATATTCTGACGTCTTAAAGCTACAAAGATCTATCGTTATGTGCATGAACCCTCAGTTGGGGATTCATACACATAGGAAATACAAGTGGTACTTAAGCGCACATATGTTGGCCACCGTTGTAACCCTTGTTGGTATCCCTTCGAGTGGTAGCGCATCATACATCACCTACATACGGATTGAACTAGATCTCCTAAAGCCCTCCATAGATAAACCGATCGGCCACCTGACAACTCTAGTGTCACCAAGAATAACACTCGGGAAGATACTCTCTAGTACCTGGGTAGTTGGGTAGTACAGCTAAGGGCACGATCTAGCCTCCTTAGTTGGTGCCCTGAGATATTGGACCGAGTAATACTGTTGGATCCCACATGTATACCAGAGAGCTATAGCACATGGAAAACCCTTGTTTATAGAATCCTTGAATACCCTAACCCTTGGGACAGAAACAAAAAAAACCTAGAACATACAAGATATATTGTTGCGCAACTGTGTCTACTGCATTAGGGTTGTGAAATTACTACACATTTCTTCCTGTTAAGCATTTGGGAATTTCGTCACTGCAGTATTTTTCAGATCAGAGTATAACTCCGCAGCAGTAAAAATTTTTTTTTGGATCTTGTTGGCAACATTATGTGATACCTATCATGTTGGATTCCTCTCTTCGCCCTTATCACAGTCATACCTATCTTTTTTCAACAATTTGTTTTATCGTGGACCCGACCCCCTTCCAACACCCTTATTTGGGATTTACCCCATTGGATTCCACTCTTCGCCTTGATCATTTTGATACACTTCACCCATAACCCATTTTATGTGTGGTCCCACATGCCCCTTTTTGTGTTCACTTTTCATCATGGCCCACACCTGTAGCCAAGACTTGGAAGCTCGCTTCAATTCCTTAGACGCCAATTTCATAGAAACCCAACAAGAAGTGAGACAACTCAATGCCAATATTGGCACCATCAATAAAAACATGCTTTCCTCCATCGACGCCAAAATAGAGGACCTCAAACATGACCTCGCTACCCAACTTGAATCCTTCACTACGATGATCTGTGCCAAGATCAATATCCTTGCAGATCTTCCCTCATCTTACCCACCTTTGCAAACAGAAGGTGAAACTTCCTCTCATTCCCAGAATTTTTAGATCCATCACTTTTAGGGTGACCTACGCCTTCTCTATGTGGATGTGACCAAATTCGATGGCTCAGATTCCACTAGTTGGGTAACTCAAATGGAACATTATTTCTCTTTGTATGTCATTACATATGAGTTGGCCAAACTCTGGTATGGTGTTCTCCATCTAGATCAAGAACATTGGCAATGGTGGCAATGGAGAAAAAATTCCTTCCAAGGGTATGTGTCTTGGACACACTTTGTGGCAGAGATTTATGAACGCTTTGGCACTGACACCAACCATTTAAGTTGTTTGAAAAGTTAAAACAATCTGGCACAATGGAATACTTTATAGTCGCTTTTGAGCGATTAGATTTTCATACACAGGGCATGTCTGATGCTTTTTTCCAAGAATGTTTTATCAGTGGCCTCAAGGATGAGATTTGTGCCCATGTTCTCATGGATCAGCCTCAGAGTTGGGTGGACGCTACTAAAAGAGATAAGGAAGCACAACATGTTGTCTCTGTTAGAATATAATGGATGTGCTCATTTTACCATTGAAAATATTGCTATTGTCACCCAACCATAGGCCAAAACCACCCTCTGAGCACCTTAACCTTGACAGAGAATCACTCTGGAAGAAAACCCTAGGCTAGATAACCAAACAAAGGGTAGCACTCCTTTCCCCAAGGATATCACACCAACAAGAGCTGATCAGATAGTCCAAACCCTAACCAAGAGATAGTCCAAGACAAACGTGATATTCTAGCTGAAGCAGCTGCAATGGCAACTCTCCTCCAAAATTGCGCACAAAACTGGGCACTGTAGTGCACATAAGTGATGCTCTACAATTCTGAGACTGCCTTCCAAAATGAAGACTAGCCTCCTGTATTTGTAGTAATTCTGGCTAACTGCCTGGGCCAACTTCTCATTCTGTGTATCTGTCTGTTTAGTATATATTATTTCTTCTGGCCGACTTCTTCTCTTGGAGGATAATAACCTAATACAAGTTATCTTCTTGAGCCGACAAGTCTTCTAGGGTTATTAGCCAACTCATCAAGGTTTCTTCTTGCTTCCCAGAATATCCTATTCTTGTCAGGTTTACATGTGGAGATAAATACTTCTTGCAACTACCATAATATCAACACTCCCTCCTAGCTAGGGAGGTATTACAGGTAATGGTCTTGAGCACAACATACCATTCACCTGGTAGCATCAACATAGTTGTATGGACTATCTCATGAATAGATCATGAGCACCATCATTATCGGTGTCATCAGCTGCATCATCTCTCGAAACCATACTCTATTTGAGTAATCATACATGATTCTCACTCCACAGAGTGACACAAGAGCCATTCTTCTAATCTAGAAGAGTAAATGTTCTGAACCATTTTCTATCTAGGAAATATATGTTCATCATTCATCTGGATGATAATTATTTTCAACACAGCTGATAGTCTTCAAGTCAATTAGAACAATATCATTCAATAGAACACAACTGTGTCTATCCATAGTAGTACACAACTACAATCTAGTGGTACACTACCACACCAAGTACCACACAGATATTTGATAAAATTGTGGAACACATCCACCACAATAGTATACATCTATTGTCTAGAAACATATGGTCTTCATAACAATCATCTGATATCAACCTGCACATAAACAATGTTATGATATGAAATGAATCATCTGGGCCATTCTTCCACTCACATCTGTGAGATCTTGGAAGAGCATCCGCCCTAAAAAAGGTAAGACATCAATGATGAGCTATCTATACTATTCTTCTGAAGCAAGGAAGAATAACTGTCCTGATTTATGAGCTTGGACCATTCCCCACCCTGGGCCATTCCTTCGACACTAAACAAAGTGTAACCTGGAGAGAATGAGTCTGCACTAAGGAATGTCTATCCATGATTGGTGAACCTGGACCATTCCCCACCCTGGGCCATTCCTATGGCACTAAACAAAGTGAAACCTAGAGAGAATGAATCCTCCCTAAGGAATGACTGTCTAGACCATTTCCCATGTTAACCACAAGAGAAAATGTCTATCGTGCACCAACCTCCAAAACAAACCATTCCTCATGTTAACCACAATGAGAAATCACTATCCGGTGAGGCGGGCTAGTCTTCTTGAGTAACCCTAAAAAAGAGAGACTTCCCCAGATCTCTTCCCATGTTAACTACAATGGGAAGTCGTTGTCTATGTTACATAAAAAATATAGACCATTTTCCGAACTAGAAAATGGTTGTCCGTCAAAAATATCAATCCACTTTCTGAACTGGAAAGAATCTACTCATCCAGACCATTTTTCGAACTAAAAAATGACTGTCCATCAATCAATAATAAATCAGTGCTCCCTCCCAACCTGGGAGTCATATATTCCTTTTTCAATAAGGAAGTCGTCTCCATGAGCTCCATCTTGAGGACACAAACTCTTTCATATTGGACAGAAGTTTTACCAAACTATTTGCTTATCTGCTAATCTATGGAGATATGTATTGGAGAACCACTTTCTCCTTTCTGGACTTCATCATGGATAATGTAATGTTTGAATTCAAATGTACTTCGATCTGGAACACTGGTTTTCTCTGAAGGCTTCATGTAGCTCTGATCAATAAAGTATATCATTGTTGGAAAACTGGAACACATCCATGTGGCACTTCTTTTGTCATCATGAGATCTGATCTTCTGAGTGATCATATTGATACAATATCTTTGTTATAGAAAATTCACCATGCTTCTGCTGTGCACTAGAGGTTCTCCACCAAGTTATCTTCTTCCATCTACATACAAGGGTCTCTTTTTGGTATGCTTCAAAATCTTGAGGTTTCTCTTCATATGCTCTTTGTTCAATTGCTCCAGAGAATAGTCTTTGCATTCATCTGATGTAGAACTCCAACCCATGGATATTGTGGATGATATAAAGATTCATGTATAGGTATGTCTGGTTTACTGGAACAAGTAATCGTCATAGTATTCTCCCTCCATATAGGAGAACCTCTAGTTCTAGATCTTGCAATTCTTGCATATATACACTGTTCTTCATCACAACTTTCAGTTCCTCTACTTGATTTCTTTTAGTGAGTTCATATCAGGCTGGTAATCTTGTGATTCTTATTGACTGGTTGTTCTGGATTCTCTTTCTTTCTTGGAATCTTCATGTTCTTCCTAATGTTTTTCTTTAGCTCTTGGGTCCATGGAGTTTCTTATAGATTCCATTCCCTAAAGATTCCACTTCTTCCTTTCATCATAGGATCACAGACGTGGATGGAAAACCAAGGATACTTTAAGGATTTTCTTCGAAGAAGAATTCTTCTGAGGTTGAACTGAACACATACTGTCTTTCATGGCTGCTATCATGGATATATACTTCATCATCTTCAATAGATCATAGGATTAGCTTCCTCCTAATCCTTGCTTCATGTATGAGTGCATATAATCGTCTCCCTATGTCTAACATAGTCCACACTTTAGTCTTCATCCTTATTGTCTTCTGTAATATATAATCGGCTCCCTCCATCTAACAGAGTCCACACTTCTGTCTTATTATCTTCTGCAAAACGTCATAAGTCTTTCTCCAATTTCCTCTTGATTACTGACTTCTTTCTGTCTTTGCTTCTTCTAAGTCTCTTCATGATTGATTCTAATTTCGACTTATCTTGTAATAGATTTCACATGATTTTTTCTATGTACTTCATCCTTTCATGTGTATTATCTAACTTGTATAATGATAACAATCCTTATCTTGTTGTTCTTCCATAAGTATAGTTATTCTTGGAACATATTATCTTCTAAGAGATAGATATACAAGATATGTACAAAGACTATGCAAACAATATATGCAAAAGAAATAAGAAGAGTATTGTTACCTTTAGAAGAAGAAGTCTCTTTCATCCTGCTTAGTCTTCTTTGTAGGTTCCTTTTCTTTGACAGCTGATGCTTCGTGTTTCTCCTTCTTTTTCTTTAGCTCGGGACAATGATTCTTGTAGTGACCATACTTTTGACAGTTGAAGTATTGTACTTTTGAAATATCTTTATCTTGATTTGTCTTCCTCTTTGAACCAAACTTCCTTTTGTTCCTGAAATTATTGAATCTTTTTGTGAAGGCTTGATCATCGTACTTCTTTTGGGGTTTCTCTTTTGCACTGATCCTAGATTCTTCTTGAGCACAACAAGTCCAAAGTTCTTCAAATGTAGGATACTACTATCTTGTGTTCATGCTTGCGGAAAATGCATCCCACATCTTGGGAAGACCATTGAGTAATATGTTTACTAATTACTTCTCTGAAATGATATCTTCAATGGATTGTAGTTGATCTCTTAACTGGGAGATCCTCACCAAGTATGATTTTATGCTATCATCATCATTCATCTTCATGTCACAGAGCTCATTCTTCAGACTCATTATTTGTCCAATGTTTCTGACTAAGAAGAGGTTTGTTAGGGCATCATACATATTCTTCAACGAGTCAATATGGGAGATGTAGGGTATCAAGTGGTCTTTTATATATTCCACTATGATTCTCATAGCATTGATGTCACCGTCTTTGAACTTCTCCATAACTGCAACATTCTGCGGTTCCTTCTCTTTTCCTTCTTCAAACTCTGGTTTCACGATCTTTCCTTTCATGATATCCAACACTTTATTCTTGGCAAGGATGAGGTCAATCCTTGTCTTCCACGCTCTGAAGTCAGAAGCTCCATCTAACTTGTTTTTTGACTTCATAGAGTAAGTCATGGATTCTTTGACTTGGTCAACCCTAGATCTGACCAAAAGATCAAACTTGACATCTTGGCTTGCTGAGAGTATCAGGAGATGCTCTAGGCTAGGGCACACTGATATATTAGGAAATTAGGTCGATCCCTTCACTTAAGGTGCCTCAACGAGAGGATCAGGGTTTTTTCAACTGAACATGTTAGTAACCCTAACAAAAGTGCTTTGGTGACTTCTCTTACTAGAAACCTTAGCGACAATACTTCGACGAGCTTAATATCCTTACGGCTATGTTTCCTTCCAGTGGTTAGACTGAATGAAGGAAGAGTGGGCCCATAACCTATTATATTATAATGGATGTGCTCATTTTACCATTAACAATATCACTATTGTCACCCAACCATAGGCCGAAGCCACCCTCCGATCACCTTAACCTTGACAGAGAATCACTCCGGAAGCAACCCCTAGGCTAGATATCCAAACAAAGGGTAGCGCTCCTTTCCCCAAGGATAACGCACCAACAAGAGCTAATCAGATAGTCCAAACCCTAACCAAGAGATAGTCCAAGCCAAACGTGATATTCTAGCTGTAGCAGCTGCAATGGCAGCTCTCCTCCAAACCTGTGCACAAAACTGGGCACTGCAGTGCGCACAAGCGCTACTCTACAATTCTGAGACTTCCTGCCAAAATGAAGACTGGCCTCCTGTATTTATAGTAATTCTGGCTAACTTCCTGGGCCGACTTCTCATTCTGGGTATCTGTCTATTCAATATATATTATTTCTTCTGGCCAACTTCTTCTCTTAGAGGCTAATAACCTAATACAAGTTATCTTCTTGAGCCAAAAATTCTTCTAGGGTTATTAGCCAACTCATTAGGGTTTCTTCTTGCTTCCCGAAATATCCTATTCTCGTCAGGTTTACACGTGGAGGTAAATACCTCCCACATCTACCATAATATCAACAGTCTCTTCTCAAAACCGAAAACCCTCCTTTATTCCTCGCACTAAACCAGTCACTCCCACTCCTCCTTCTACTCCACTAAAGATCCATAAATTGACCAGGGAAGAAATGGTTGAATGCCAACTCAAAGGCCTTTGTTATAATTGTGATGACAAATATTTTCCTGGGTAAAAGTGTCAGGAACAAAATATTTTTATGGTCATCTTGGAGGATGTTTTAGAAAACGATGTTGAGGCCCCCCTTGTGGTCGTTTCACTTGAACCCACTGACATGACCCCTCCCTCTGACCATCTCAAAGTAGAACCAGTCATTTCCCTAAATTCTCTCACTGGCTTCTCTGCTCCCTAAACCCTCAAGCTAATTGGTTACATTAAGCATAGGAAGGTCATCATTCTTATTGATAGTGGAAGCACCCACAATTTTATTCATCGTCGCATTACCCAAGAAACTAATTTCTATATTTGTGCCATCAATAATTTTCAAATCATGATTTCCAATGGCGGGTCCATGAAATGTGGAGGGCATTGTGAAAATGTGTGTCTCCAAATTGGCCAGTACCACCTGAAATATCATACCTTTTCTATCGACATGGGTGGTTGTGACATTGTGTTGGGTGCAAAATGGATAAGGACTTTGGGTCCTATTCTCATGGATTTTAAGGAATTAACCATGTAATTCTCTTAAGAGGGCCAACAATATAAGTTCCAAGGCATCATTGTCGGTTCCTCAGAGATCACCAGTTCCCATAACATGGAAAATCTGCTCAAAAAATGTCATTCTGGCATTATTGCACTACTCCATGCCATTCAATCCATTTGGTGGTTGTGTCGAGTTTTTCCTAACCTACAAATTGTGTGATAACAAGAAACATAGACTCAATAATGAACAATGAAATAAGTTCATGACACAAGAGGCATCAAAATAAGTCTCTCCATAGTGACTATAAGGATAACTAGTCGAGGATTAAATACTCAAAGAACATGGTTCAGTCTCCTAAGGCCATACTAAACCCAATCCGTTTGAGACAAAGACTCAAAAACTTAGTGCTTTGTTCAAGAGAGACATGACCGCTGCCAAACATAACTAAGAACTTGACTCTTTTCTTTCCTCTCTTTGTTTTATATATATATTTTGTCTTTTTCATATTAGAAAGCCTGGAAAAGAGTAAAGAATGCTATAATATAGTGGAGAAAACAAGTGTCGTTGGAAAGAAAACTAGTTCCAAGCACAGGGAACATACCTATGCTCAATGCAAGGGATGCATGCACAATAAGGAAACTCGAGGAAATGTTTCCATTAGGGATACATGTGTTAGGAAAAATCTATCCTATATGCCAGTTTCAAGATCACTACTTGTCAGAACGAATCGACATAAAAAAATACCAAAGAAAACGTATCCAAAGTCCTATATATGTGACAAACAACACTCACCCAAACGTTAATAAATACAATCTAGAAACCTCTGGTATGGAATACAAAACTTGAAAACAACAAACCCTAAAAGTATAATATGGTACAAAGCACTGAACAACCTTGCATATTATGCATAGTGCTTCTTCAGGTAGAGCCCATTGCTAGGCTCAGGCCAAGGGTTTCTTTGGTAATCAATTTGTAAAGTTTATAGTTCAGGAAGAAATAAAAATTTGCGTTGCATATCTTCCCATGGTATACCATCCGAAATCATGGCTTCAAGGATAGCCTGATGTGAAGGAAATTTGACATCCAAGAAATAATGTAAATTGGGACTCAAAGACTCACAAATTCTAGGGCTCTAGGTCTGATAAATAGTAAGATCAAACTCAAGAAGAAACTCAAGATCGCTTGGGCCAATAGGGGAAATAAAGGGCTCTTGTGGCCCTCATTGGATAAATCACATGATCAATTGTCAAGACCTTTCCTCAAGAAGGAAAACATGACTGTAAAGGTTCCTTCCTAGAAGCAATTGAACATCAAATACAAGGCACCATATAATTCACTCATGGTGGGGAAGAGTCTACATGGATGCTAGGAACATACAAAGGGGTAACCTGAGCTAAAGTCAAATTAGGATGGTGATTATCAGATGAAAGATCATCAATAGTGAAAAATATCTCGTCATAAGGAAATTGAATCATACGGAAGAGCGTAGACACCAAAATTTTCATAGCATACACATAATCACGCCCAAGAAGCACATTGAATTCTAAAGGGCCTTGCACCAATAACATATTTAATAGGATAGTATTCCCACCTAACATGAAAGGAAACTGAGGAAGAATCCCCAAATATTCACTAGGTCTTCTGTTAAAATCAAACAATTCATTGGTACCTGACATAATCTTGGGAGAACCCAAAGATTAAAAAACCAAGTAGGAAAAAATGCTTGCAGAGGCTCCTTCATCTACAATACATCGACAAACACTTTTTGAATTAGCTTCAACCCTTATTTGGAAGGGTGATGAAGAAGGAAGTCGAGGCACAATAATATTACTCCATTCGAAGGAAACCTTCCTCGAATTCGAAGGGAGAATGCTCGAAGTAAGTAGGAAGTCTCCTTGTTCAGAAGACACTAAATTGGAAATGCTAAAGACATAGTCGATGTCCAAGAGAAGAGTGGGATCAACCGAATATCGCATTGGATCGAAAAATTTCTCAACAACTGGTTGAATAGGCCGCGAGAAAACATGGTCAAGAGACATACCACCCTTCAAAATAAGAGTGGGATCGACCAAAGATTGCATTGGCCCAACCACTTCATCAACCAATGGCTAAATAGGATGCTAGAAAAATGAAGGTGACGCAGGACTAGAAGGGACTTCAGAAAAGGACCACACTCTTCATACCACTGTAATAGCTTGGAATAGATGATTAAGGTGATCTCCCTTGAAAATAGTACAAGGGAACTTGGGATTACATCCTATTCGTCTAGGTTTGTCAATAGTATCAATTCTCCCAACATGACTTGCATTGGTTGGTGGGTTCCCCCTAGCACGAATCACTGTGGTAGGTTCATATCACCAATATGACTTGTAGTGACTAACTTCGTGCTCCCAACATGAATTGCACCATTTGGTTTCTTGTCTCCAACATTACTCATAGAGGTCGGTGAATTATGTTCAACATGAATCACAATGGTTGGTTGGTTAATTGCAATATGACTTGTGGGGACTGGAATTTTACCCGCAACACGACTAGAAGGGGTTGGTTGGTTTCTCCCAACATGATTAGCAATGGTTGGTTCCATGTCTTCGACATGAATTTAGAGGCTGGTGACATTTGCCCAATATTACTAGTAGTGACTGGACTCATGCCCTCAACATGAGTCGCAAAGGCTGGTAAACTATCGCCAGTATGACTTGTAGTGACTAGATTTGTGCCCCTAACATGACTTGTAGAGTTTGGTAGTTGGTCTCCAACATGACTCAAAGAGGTTGGCGACTTCTTCTTCTACTTCTTCCTCTTCCTCTTCCTTTTAGACTTCGGATTTCTAGTAGTTATACTTTAACTAGATGAGACAAAAGGAGGAAACATAGACTTCACTAACAAGGAATGTAAAGGATCAAATTGATTCCCTTGACATAAGGTGCTTATTTGAGAAGCATCATGAGCATTCATGACATTGAAAGTGGTGCACAATCAAACCGATAATTCTACATTCAAATCAAGAATGTTCAAAGTAGCCATCAAGGGGGCACCACGATTTCCAAAGAAAGGAAAATCACAAGGGACTCCTTGGGAAGGGGTCCTTTGGTTGGTATCCTTGGGAGATTTATCCATAATGTTCATATGCATAGGTTTGTCCCTTGTGGGATTGTTCACGTCTAAAAAAGTATCATACACTAACTATGGAAAAACAATGGTATGAAAACCCATGCCTTCTAGGAAGCGACTCCATGCTTTCAAGAGAAAGACAAGGGGTCCTTCTCGACCGACGAAGTGCTTGGTTGTATGCATTGAATCAACAATAAAAAAGTGGTGGTATAGACACAAACTAAGGTAAAATACACCAAGAAACACTCCATTAAAAAATCCTAAGAGAAACATCACAAACAAACAACTTCTCCAAAACTTCATCCTATGTGGATTAGGTCCTAATTCCAAAGTAATGAAAAATTGGAAAAAAGGGACCTTCTGGAAACTAACATGGGTTGATTAAGTCCCAATACCGATGAATGAAGGAGTGAGAAGAAGTTATCTAGACCTCCACGTAACAACCCTTCCTGATGCAAGTAACCTACACAAACATGGGTCACCCTCGAAGGATACTAAAATTGTGATACAATGTCTACCTCATGTACTATGGGAAGCCCCCAGCAATCACTTCTATGACACCTAGGAATAAGAAATAGAGTTACCAACTTGTAGTTGGCATTCATGAGAACAATCAACATTAAAGATTGTATGTATGGGAAGGATATCTAATCCCTAATCTCCAAATGTGCCAACATTGCAAAGGGCTAGATGGTACTCAGGGAAACCCCGTATATCCAACAATCCACAGATGTTTGGACAAGTATTAGAGAGGTACTCTCCACCACTCACCCTGTTAAGAACCAAATATCAATATAGCATAGAAAATCCTCAGAAAAAGTACTCAATGCCTTGAAAAAGAGATAATTTCAGATAATAAGCCTCTTCTAGGGGGAAACCTCCTTTTAC
>JZKD02S0772119.1:604484-616323 GCA_000966675.3 Picea glauca
GGTATATATAGGAGACTAGGAGGTATAATTACAAATAATGGCCTAAAGTTGACATAAATAAAATAACATTACTAATATAATATGCCCCAATTAAGGGGTAATGAGCCAATATTAGGGCTTAACACACCCTCAAACGACCTCATGTTTATCTCTTATGTTAGAGGATTTTTCTGGCCACACCTATATGACAATTGGATGTTAATCACTCCTTAGTCAAACTCCTATGTTCATTTAAATGGCCTTGGAGAGTTTATTCCCAACATGTTCCAAGGCCCTAGCCCTGAATAGTTGGTGAACCCTAGGAAAAAAATGTTTAGTAGATTTTAGTTAAGCATTTATTTTTAATGGATTTTCTTTATTGAGGGTATGGAAGTGAAGCTGATGATGTGTCAGGGACTCTTGCAAAAATAAACTTATAAGAACACTAACAAAGGAATCTTCACACTAATTCTACAATGAAATGAGTTTCAAGAAAGAAAAAGAATGAAAAACTAATGCAAACCTTGAAATGCAATATTTTCAAAGAAAAAGAAAGAGCTATGCTAGTAATGGGATCCTTTCTTTTTAGTTATAAAAGCATGACATCAACTGAGAAAGGAAGACAGATCTACAAAGAAAAATTTCTTTCCTAAACTATGAAAAAAGAAAAAGAAGCAAACAAAATAATGTTCTTTGTTCTTTTTCCTTTTAAATGCTTTTCAATCTAAGAATAAAACAAAATTCCGATACTAATATATTTTTGTTTTTCAAATATAAATGCAAAACAATGCAACAAAAAGAAAGAGACCTACCTAACATCAAACTAGGTTTTTTTCTTTTCTTTCTACTAAAGAAAAAAACTAAATGAAAGATGCTAAAAGAAACATTTTTTTTGTTTTAGGAAAAGCACTGAACTCAAAGACAAACTCAAGTTTCAGTTATGACTACAATAACGACCATGAAATCGAGACCCTAAGAACAAGGCTTGTCTTATAGTTATGCAATCCAAGAAATCAAAAGAAACATCAAACTAGCATCAAAATTTGTTTTCTTTTCAATTTTAAGACTTTACCTACTTTTTGTATCCAACAATAAGTTTCAGAAACCAAAATAGTCCAAAAGACCCCCCAAATAACCAAATCAGGGCTTTAAAAAGGCTAAAAAGAAATAAAAAAACACTTCTCAAGAGGCATACACTCTAGTCTTCACTGTAGGGAGTGTATATAAGCTCACATACACACCTAATTATTATATAGGGTGCACATATATGCTTCTGTCATCACAGAAAAATGCGTATATGACCCAAAATTCCAAAACAGAGCTTGGAAAGAGCTAGGTCAAAAGCCTAAAAATGAAGGCTAAGGTTCTGAAATACTAAATGCAATTGCAGAAATAGAAAGAAATCCAAAAAACAAAAGAAAACAAAGATAAAGAACCTAAAACTAACCCAAAGGAAACTCTCTCTAGTGGAGTCTCCAATTCTGTTTGTGGAGAATGAACTTATATGGTTGGGCTAGAAGCCAAAATAGAGCGATTGAACCAAAGAACTTACTCTTTCACCAAAATAAAATCAAGAACTTGTAACTAACTAACTAAGGTTTAATGAGAAGGAAGGATACCAACATGGATCCTATCGTTTGATGTAGATCCATCATGTGAATTATTTCTCCAACGCTCCCCTACAAAGTTTTCTCTAACAACTTGTAACTGCTATGACGTTGCTTCAGAACCAACATCTAGGTTCCTCCACCCGGGCCAATGAAGACTAACTCACATATTCAAATTTTTCTCTTGAGATAGGTCCAAGAAAGAGAAGGAGTCTCTTTTTGATGGGATAATGAGCAAAGACTACAAGGAATAAGGGTTTCCAGAACTAAAGGGAATATCTCATAGACACGGGAAAATGTGCTTTCAGACTCCAGCAACAAAAGGCCAACATAATGATGCTCCAAAGAATGATCATCTCTATTCTATCCCTTGGCATCCTTTTATACTCCAAATAATTGGTTAGAGTAGTTATCTATGGGTAGTAGGGTGTTAGGAACCAAAGGATCCAGTAAACCCCACCCAAAATTTAGCAATTATCTATATATATATATATACAGAGAGAGAGATGCATACGTGTTGTGTTGAAGAGAAACTAGCATACATACGCACGCTGCATAACTATTACAGTGCATTTGGCTTGAAAAATGGGGTTTTTAAATAATTTTGAAGATGAAAAAGGGGAATTGTGGTATGCAAGTAGGAAACGGATTTAACAATCAAGCTAATATGTGCATCTATGCTGCAAGGTGGAAAAATATGCTATAAGACCACTTGAGCTTGAAATCATCCTCAATTTGTGCCAAAGTAACTATTCCTATAGGAGGTTGAACCATTTTCCTGCACCCCCCTATAACCTATGTACATTATCATAAGAATCCTTAAGATAAATGGTAAATTTTTCTAAGTGTGATTTGGCAGAAATATAATTATGCCATTCGGGAAGATACTTACAATGATTCTTAGGAACTGTGTGTGGATTCCCTTGAATGGTAGTGAAATAAATATGTGCATATTCCATTGAAAGAATTGGAATAATAATTGGAACGTGCTTACAAAAAGGAAAGGAAACAACGATAACTTTCAAAATGGTAACCTTCAATCTAAAAACTGAAGAAATTGGAGGAGAAACTGGGGAATTAGAAGGTCTTAAAACTGAAGAAGTAGAAGAAAGAAATTTCTTACCACAATCTTTTCTTTATGATTGCTTAATTATCTCCTCGAAATTATCCAAACATGGAGTAGGTTCCACTACAACCATAAGCCTTATTTTCGACCTAGACTGGTAAAAAAATACAATTTGTATACCTCAAATATAAGTTGAAATTCTCTACGAAAAATTACTCGATAGTTATCTTTTATTTTATTTATGACCTAACTTTTGACCCATATTTTCAATATAGGTTGAAAATACAGTAGTGGTTGAACCAACCAACGAAAAAATGGTCGAATATTTTCATTACAACATAGTTTTAAGTTGAAAAATCAATTGAAATGGACATTACAAATATGTTTAAATTTCATTAAACAAATTTTATTAATGAAGCAAAAAATTGTGTTGAAATTTCATTAGGAGATATAGTTTGAAATTTTTATTTAAAAAAAAAAGAATGGTTCTTGGTCTCGATCTTAGGTAATATCTTCGTCCTAATCATAGGCTATAGATCAATCTTATGCTTATTTCCTAGTCTTGAGCTTTGTTTAAGTAGGTAAGGTATTAATCATAGGTTTTATTTTGATCTTTAGCTTAGGGTTTGGCCTTGAGATCAATTTCCAGTCCTAATTTTAAGTCCTTGTCACGATCTCGAACCTTGTTCATGAGTTTAGGTCTTGTTCCTAAGATTGGTTATTGTTTGTATAGTTAATGAATGGAAATATTTTACTTATAAAATAAAATAATTAATAACTTACATAGATATAAAAAAATAATTATTGAAAAAGGAAAAACAAATTAAACATTAACTACAATATGAGTAAAACATTGCTTACCATGCAAAATATTGTGAAGAGTCATAAATGTTACACAAGTAGTTGATCATGTATATGATCAATGCCAAAAAAATATACAAATCTGTAGTAGTCTCAATAATGTTTAAATGTCACTCATAAAGGAACATGTAGTACATGAAAAGTTAAATGGCCCTATGTCTGTGATCATGATCAAGAAGAAGAGTTTTTCATGGAGGAATGGTGTGGGGATGTAAAGGTTTGTGATAGTGCATGTAGTACCAAAATAAATATAATTGCATGGTATCTAAGTACTATTTTGAAAACAAAATTCTTCATAATTTAATATGGTTCTTTATAAATATATGAACTCATATATACTTGTTGGTTAAAACCCATATGCTCTCATCATTGTCCTATTTTGTGAACATTCTCCCCACATCCTTAAACATTTAATCCTTACTTGGGTCAAGCAATAACACAACATGGTCAATGCATTTGAAGAATTTTATTTTATAAAATCCTTCATCAGTTGGGTTATTGTATTATTGTATAACACTGCATTTGAATCCTCTCTCTCAAGCTTAGCTTCAAAAACATGATTTTTTTTTTTTAAACATAGTAATCATGCATATATTCCTTTGCATTATTGTGTAAATCATAATTTAATACAAATTAGATATAAGATCATTGAAGTATTGATGAAATATTAAAACACAAAATGAATTAATTTTCACAGTACCCATTTCTTGAGCTATCCAATGCCTAATGACGTGTAAACCATTGTGAATATTCCACTAGAATAGTTCATCCCAATAGATTTTATAATATTATAAAATCCATTATTATGTAGTGGTTTACTTCGGATTTTAGATTTTAATGTTACCATATTAATGTATGAAAATACTTAAATAACTAAAAATCAAATGAAATAAGCTAAGAAAATAACACACCATCCACACAATGAACACAATATGTATCATGATAAAACCTAATATGGGAAAATCCAACTAGAAGTTGAGGCCTATGCTCTGTTATTTTCTTCTTAGTTATGAAATGAAAAAACAAAGAAAGGGACACTCACAATGGATTTTCCATGGACACTGTGGCCAATATGGATATTACAAGATTCTTACTTTCTCTGTTATGCTTCAATATCCCACTCCTATATGCTCCGCTCAATTATGGAACAATAAACAATACAATAAAAATGAAGCCCCTTCCTTTCCTAGCGACCAAATATTTAACATAGCCTGATAGTCGTCTAGGGTTAGGGTTTTTGCATGCCTCAACCCCCAATTAATGTTAGGGTTTTGGATCCTATAGAATCTCCTTGAAATTACACACATGATGAGCTCCACATGTGTGAGTAATGAAAGATGACATGGCATCTACTCAATACCATGGTATTTAACAAGATAGGTCAATTTGCGAGAGGCACAACTTTTTCATATGAACTATTGATGAGATCTTCATGATGTTGGAAAATTATCAAAGTGTAGAGAAATTTCGAGAGGATAATATCTAATATAATAAATTTTGACCCAAAAAATTACTATTTAATGCCTCAAATGGGCTCTAGAAGGTTCTGTTGATGTCCAGATTGTTCAAAATCTCAACAACAACCTCACGGGGATATAATTCCCCCTACGTTTATAAAGAGGTGGTGCTCCTCTATTATTACTTGAAATAAATTATGAAAATAAAGTTCAAAATATATAAAAATTATATTTTCAAAGAAAAAAATCCTGAGAGAAGGATCAAGAACTTATTTAGAACTGGAATATGATATTTTACAATATTATACAAAAATATAGAAAACATTATATAAAATTAACATATTCCTCACATCCATCACAATCTAAGCAAGATTTGGTCACATTCATAAGACAGAAAGATATAAGTCCACAATGCAAAGAACTTTAAATAGGTATCAAATTTAAAATTGAAAGAGAATATGATAGGAACATTCCAAAAATCTAATGCTTAGAAATTCAAAAGTATGAGAAATTATTAAAGTTGTGCCCCGAAATAGTTCTCCCAGGAGTCCAAAAAAATAATTTTCTGGTTTTACAATGAAAAGTAAAATTAAAATGAAAGCATTCGTTCAAATGGAATGGGATAGGACTCCCATGGAACTTAGAATATAGACGAGGACCTAGAAGGAAAAGAAGAAAATGATCATAAATCGGTTATGAATTATAAAAGAGTGAAAATACACAAATGGGTGTTTTCTAAACGAGAAGTATGAAAGCTGGGAAATTATGAAAGATGACTACTTGACTTACTATGACAAAATACATCTTTCTCATTTGCGTCTTGGTGTTTCTTTTATACTCTCCTTTGCTGGAACTACCTGAATGGTTACAACTGCTTCTTCTTTATCTGATTCCGTTATATTAATAAAGTCTTTCTTTAACCATTTTTCAATATATTCTCTCATTGGTGCCATGGTTATTTCTTTCTTTACTTTAATATAAAATAATGAATTTTCCAGATATTTAAAATCCATCGAGAGTTGATTAAGGGTATCCTCAATGTCATCATTTTTATTCACATAGAAAACCAACCAACTCTCTACCTCTGTTTCTGAATATTCAGTTAGGTTGTTGAACTTTTCCACTGATGTAATTTTTAATGAGTCAAACTTTTCCTCCATTTGTTCCTTCAACAAGAGTATTGAATTCATAATAAAGTGAGCATCTTCAACATCTTCAGTCGACCCGACCAGTTCTACTTCAATCAAATTTAAATATAATTCTCCTCTTTTTACACTTACGACATCACACTCAGCGATCATTTCTTTTAAGCTATGTATTCTCTTTATTATTTTATATGGATTGCTGAAGGTAAATCCTCTTCTTTTCTTCGGAACTTGCTAAGACCTAAAACATTTGAAACAAAAGTAGAAATGACCCCTTTGTAAAATTATTCATCATTTTCAATATTTGCTTGAAGATATTGCCTGAAATTTGTCATTCTTGAGCCTAAAGAAACAAAACTTGTTTCCAAATCCCATGTTTCGAGATTCATGGACTTTCTCTTTTGGATATTTTCACTGACAAACCTCCCAATAACAACAAGTAAACTTAATGTTCCTTTTAATTTTGAGCTTGATTTTGGTCTTCCCTAAAGACTTCTCAAAGGTTGTTTGGTGGCAATTGGACTAGCAAACAATGGTGGGGGCATTAGAGCATTTTCCAATTCTCTAATTCTATCTTTTAAAATGGAATTTTTGTTCTCTATATCTCCAATTGAAATTTTTAAAGATTCTCCCATGGATTCATGAATTTATATGATCTTGGATGGTGGAACCCCATCAAATTCAAGTTCTAAGTTACATTTTTCTTGAATATTCTTATTTTTTGCATTAATCTTCTCGATAACTATTTTTCTTGATTTTTTTGTTGAATATGGAATGATGCGGGGTCAAAGACTCTTCTTCAAATATGATTGGCTCTTGAGTATCCAATTATCTTGCAATTGTTCTTCTTTCTTGTATCCTCTATTATTCACTTGCAAATTCAATTTCTTCAACATTTACATTGAGTTCCATGTCTTCTGGGACGATTTCTTCTCCAGGTATGTCCTCACTTTCTCCCTCTTTATTTGTTCTTCTTTTCCTTTTGCAGTTGATGAAGGAAGAATTTTAGGGTTCATCGCTTCCAAACATGGTATGAAAATTGAACCTGACAAGACTAAATATATTGCTAAAATTCCTCCTCCCCATAACAAAAACGTTATGCAATCCTTCCCATGGAAGATAAATTTTGTAAGAAGATTTGTCTCTAGCTTTGCTAAGGTGGTGAAACCTCTTCAAGACATGATAAAAAAGGATTCATAATTCAAATGGGGACCTAAAGAAAAGGAGTCTTTCAACTTAATCAAAGCAGAAATAATATAGGCCCCTGCATTACTAAGCCCATACTTCAGTCGAGGATTTATCCTCTACATAGGATACGGTAACAACTCCAAGTGTCTTGTGGATAATTCTCGTGAGTCCTCCCTACCCTATAATTTCACAATTTTAATAGAAGTATAATGGGGAAGAACCCATGAAGCAAAGCACCGACTGAGACTTGCATATCAAAATGACTCTTATATAACCCCACTTTCTTCACACCCTACATGCATATTCATATATATGACTAAAATAAAAAAGGTAAATATTTACTAAAATAAAAGGGAAGTTGAAAGTGTTATCATTAGTGTGGGAAGTATAAGTAATCTCGTCGAGGCTATGGATGCTCAATGGAAGCAGGTATATGATTGTACGAAACCAAGGAAGCTTTGTTGGGGATATCAACACTTGTTAGCAATGAAGAAATGCTGGGAAAAAGAGATGATGAATACATTGTGGTCCTAAAACAGTCAAGTATGAGCCTTTTTAGTGTTCTACTCCTCCAAGATTTTCAAAATAAATTAACTAATCATGTTTTTGATTTTCTCTCTTGAATTATCTTACAATCATTGTATCCTTATCCTTTCTATAGAGAAGTCTTTGTGGGGTCTACGATACAAGCAACCTGTAAATTTTGTGACAAATTCAAAGATTTAAAAAATATTATCTCGTGGTTAATTTGAAACAGAGATAACTGGTTCTCACATGCAAGTCTCCATTTGTTGTGAGAACACAACAAACCCACCAAAAGTATTAGCTTTGGTTGGTACCCACACTACCAAAATTTTGGAAAGGCATTAGTCTTTACCTACTCGATTATTTATTCACCTACAAGATTTATGTTTTCCTATGGTCACAAAAGCTAGAGAGAAGAAGCTCTTCATCAACCCTCAAGTTTATTATATGACTGTGGTCCTTGTATTTATTCGTTGCTTTTATTACTTCTCTCCAATGCTCTGGAGACCAAAATCCTGACGATGACACCTTTATAACGTCATCGTCGGGGAAAAACGGTCGAAGATGACCTTTCGTAAGTTTTCCTTGAACCCAACGATGAAGCACCCCTATGTATAAATCCATGTCATTGTCCAAAGGGCACATTAGGATTGGTTCCTAAATCCACATTGAAGTGATTTGTTACTTGGGCCCCATTTCCTCATCAGTTCATGATACCACCTTTATTCCCAAATGTGGCGAGCTCCCACTCACTGATTATTTTTGGTGAAACTTTTTTCATCGTCGACAAACACTTCAGGGTTATGCCTCTGTTCTTTCCTTTGCAAATTTTGACGATGAAATTTCTTAGACAAATTGTCGACAATCGAACCTTAATCTCATCCTACAAATGAAATATGTCTAGCGATCGCCAACTACATCATAGTCATTAAAACTACACTTCCCCCTAACCTGAACCACACAACTATTTTATTGTAATGCCACAACGATAGTGGATAGGATTTATTTAAGTGACTAAATTAATAATTTTGTAATATTATTTCCAACCTTTAGCGCTTGCCTCGAGGATAATGAAACATTAAAGGCATCGTTGAAATATGTCTTTACAATCTTTATCAAATAGGCTTCGTCCTTATAAACTTCTGACGATGATGGCTTATCGGTGTTGCCTTCCCCTATCAATTCCACTCCTCCAATGACACGATTAAAGGTCATAATCCCTAGAATTTCTACAAAAATATTTATGTCATTGTGTACGAATCTGACCAAGTCGGAGATGTAACGCATTTCTTCATTAATTGCACAAGGATTCGAAGGGAATTTGAGAAGTGTTAAAACATTGTGGAGATTAAATTGACCTTACTTGTCTATATTTCAACCAAGAAGAGTAGAGACTATTGTTGCAAAAGTTTGTTCAATTGCTCTGTCAATTATTATCTTTGGTCTACAAGAGAGTATTTTGTAAAGAATTTAGTAAATTTTCTCTGTATTACTATGGTAATTCAATTCTTTGTATTAATTGTATGGTTTATGTATGAGGAAAAATGTCTCAGATGACAACTAGAAAAAAAAAACTACAAATACCCATCACACATGTTCCTTCTGTAGTTCTAGACTCTTTCAATATCTCCGATACAAACATCCATGATGGATTGGAACATTGCCTCAACTATTACGAGATTTTTGACATGTTCCAGAATGAAAGATTCCCACTCGATGATCCAAACAGTGATGACTGTAGAAATGTCCTCAAAAGTGACATCCACATAGTAGCTGCTCTCCTGAAACTATTTCCTTATAGTGAGGTTGTGAGGTTGTGTTTTGCACATTTACAGAAAGATACAATATTGATAGTCAATGCTTCGGGCCTCCCAATTTCCTCGCTCAAGTAAGAAGGCATCAAGGTTTGATATAAGACCTCAAAACCCACTATTACGTTGAACAAGTCATTCCTTGACAAGTTTGGGATTGATCACGACAATTTTGAAACCTTGATGGAAGATTGGTTCATCGATGAGGAATGACCAACAAAAAAAGGAGAAAGAAATGTCTCGGCAAGGTATTTAAAAAACGCTTATAGAATTTTGAATTATATGATTTACAAAATCTATGGTGAAGAAACCAACACCAATTTCAGGATGGAATGATTTTGTATAGCCTATATAGTGGCTAAAACTGATAAATATTTCAATTGGGCTAGCATCCTATAATTCAACATTGAAAATCGAGTTCTGGACCCTAAAGGTATGAAAAATCTTAGCTATTACATGACATCCTATCTTATAGATGTGATTTGTGAGACCAACTATTTTCCTACCTTTAATTGTGCTTGGATCCCATATCATAGCCCTGCTCATGTGTATCGTTCTCAATTACAGGAGGATAATTGCAAGGAGAATTTTTATGATATTTGTGACCATTTTATTGTTCCCTTGTACAAATCCATATTTAGTTCTTACCCCCACATAGGATCTCTCCAGGAGCTATCAAAGCCCTAAAAAGAATCAGAGACCGGTACATGAAGAAGTATTATACCTATGTTAGAATATGTCGGGCCACATGATCACCACATCTGTTACCAAAGTATGCACCTAATAAACTACTGGTGATAGAGATAACCTACCAGATAATAGAAAAGGGAGCTCTTTCTTATTTATTAGAGAAAAAAAATTGATATTGGCCCATTTTTCCTTTTCACATAGGCATGTTTTCTCTGCAGAATAAGAAACAAGATGAAAAAGAGGCTAAAATCCTAAAATAATTATGTCTCTATGTTGGGGAACCAAAATCTCATGACCCCCAAAATGTAGTATATGAACATATGAGAGTTGTTAAATTGGCATCATAGATTAAATTTTTTGGGGAGCCTTATGTTTTGAAGAGGCGGTAGAAAGACTCACCATTGAAAAAGATTAAGAACAAGTAGGGAAACAAGAAGGTCAAGATAGAACATTGTGGATAGAAAAAATTAAATCCCTGCTCCTAAAATATAAAGAAATACTTGAAACAAAAGAATAGGAAAAGAAAGAAAAGGAAGCAGAATGTAATGATCCCAAGCCATTATGCAAGGATCATTACTGTTTTGGTGTCTTTTTTAAAACTTTTTCTGGTTGTGGTATTTCGTCAAACAATTTGTTGATCTATTTGTTTAGATGTGTTTATATGTGTGTATGCAACAAATAACGGAAAGAGATAACCATGGAACATACCTCAACCATATGCAATAAGATAGACAAGCCAAAACATCTCAAATCTTCTTTATTCATAAAATGGAGAAACCTGCTACAATGAAGATGTTGATATGGAATGCTCAACAGATGGCCAAGAAGACAGACAATAGATAAGAGCTACTACAAAATTCTCCCGCTAATACAAAATATGCCTCCAAAGGATAAATAAGAAATGAAGATCAATACAAGTAGATCTGAATGCCAAACTCTCCAGCTGAAGAATGCCACGCTCCAATAGAAGGTTGAAACCCTCAATAACTCGACCCTGCTACCAAAAGTGTCTAATCACCCTAAGAAATATTCCAACTGATATATTGGGTGATGGTAAGAACAACCCAGGTTCCTGGATCTCCAAGATCCCTCTCAATCTCTGTAGATCTGAAATCCCCCACTGAATGGTGCGCCCCACTGGATGACTGAAGCCCTAGATAATTCGTCCCTACTGAAGGAGGCCTCCAAATGCTATGAAAATATCCAGAAATATAGATCAGAACACTGCAATTCAATAGGTGAAGTCTCAAGGTCAGACCTGAAGTGTAACCCCTCCAAACGGACTAGATCTGGATCTCAAAAATGCCCTCCTTCTCTTCAATTCGCCCCACTACTCAAGCAATAATATGAGCCATAAAACTATCTAAGAAAGCACTAGATATGATGTCCAAGGCCATGTAATGAAAACCCAAGTGATAGAATCTTCAATGGCCCTGCCAATCTCCTACAACAAATCTCTCTCCAAAGATGGTGCACCCCCCTTGCTGGAAACCCCAAATGGTGCGCCCTC
>JZKD02S0772119.1:624631-666179 GCA_000966675.3 Picea glauca
AAATTGGAAAAAACCAAAGCTAAGGATATTTCCTCAAAAATAAATAATGGGGATAAATCAACAAGTGCAGAGCCAGATAATGAAAAAGAAGTAAGTGTAGAGCAAGCAACATTGATCGCATAGGAAGAGGAGAGGAAGAAGAAGGAACAAATAAAGGAGCAGTTTTGTCAAATCTCAAGAGAATAGACCAACACACAACAACACAATTGTGACAATAGAACCTAAAACCAACCTATCCGACGCCCCCATAGAAGAATGCACTCCATTGGTATCCATTCTAGGAAGTTTATTGGTCACATATGAAAGAATAGGTTTTGAAGGTGTAGTCGTCGTTGTTGGTGACTACTACTATAACCATAAGACGAGAGACATCGAGAAAAAATCACTTGAGAGGAAATGAGATAAATATGATACAAGTCATGAGATCCTTGAAAGAAGTATAAAATGGAAGGAAGGACCAAACCTTAAAGACAATGCAATACAAGCAACTTCAACACTTAGTGCCTCTGCCAATGTAAATATTGTGTCATTTCATGAAGTCGCAGAAGCTATTGAAATCCCTAGAGACTATCAAGGATGCCATGTAAAGCAAGTTCAGAAAACATATCCTTGAAACAGAACAGATCCATAGAGATGATATACTAAATCAACTTCATATCCGAGAAAGGGAACTAAAAGAAGAATTCAATGAGAAAAATTTCGTCAACTAGAAAGCACATCTATATGAGATCAAAATACCCAAAGTTTCACATACCCAAGAATTCACAAGACTAAAAGGTGAGAAGTATGAGATAAGTACTTACAATGAAAATATTGAAGAACAAATTAGAATATTGCAGCAAGATAATGACCTCTTAAAGAAAACTATAGAAGAGAACAAAAGTCATACTGTTGTTCTAGACATTATAAAAGGAGAAGCCATCAAGATGAATAAAGGAGTCAAGGACACACAAAATAAATTCTTTTGCACACTCAAAAAAATACATAAGGCCAAATCTATTCAAATGGAATTGAGTCTGCAAGTGGAGGATATGCAAGAAAAATACCAGAAGGCCCAAGAGGCCTACACCAGAGTTACTGAATGATAGGATATTCATCAAAATTCCCCTGAAACTCTGTCTTTATATTCAGATAAAAAAATAACTATAGATCTATGAATCTTTGATTCATGGATGTAAATGATCAAAGATATTAAGAACACCTCAGAGCATGCTAGTATAATGAGCAAAGAACCATGGAAGTCTTTCGACAACCTACTCACACAATTCAAAATGGATCCCCTGGGAGATTTAGAAAATGCACCATCAACTAAAACAATGGTAGAATATGTGGAAAACAGGGGAAACCTCATCATGAAGTCCATTGAAGTCATTAGTGAAGTTAATACATAAGTTGTAGAGATAAGGTTAATATGGTCCACTGTATTAATTTCGCTAACTCAATATTCCTTGCAACGTGTGGAGCATAAATTAAAGACATAAATTATTAGCCCCATCTACAACAATGAAACAAATATTTAAAGGACACAACTATGTTGAGTGGATACTACACTCGATGACTTCAAGATATGGAAAATATTTATAGACAAGATGCAACTGCCAAGGCCCACTTGATTATTGTATTGTAACTGAATGTTGTAATAGAATCATATTTTTGTAACTATTGTTATACCCTAATTTGGAAAGAGAATTGAAGCATCGTCTTGGTCCTCTGAAAGTTGACAGTTAGAGAAATATGTAAAGCTTCTCTTTGTACTCTATAAAAGAGATGAATGTAAAGGATAGTGGACTTTTGTGCTTTTGCAATTCAGATGGTATTACTACTTTCGTTTGAATAAAGAGAAAGAGGAATTTTGGAGACATATGATTCTAGTGAATGTGTTTGATATTTTTCTTAATGCTTTACTATTTATCTATGTTCTATGAGTTTAATTGTGTGAACTATTTCTGCATTTTCTCTCGGGCATAGACTATCACTTGTTTCCTTTATTAAATACATTTATAGTGTTATTAAACCTGAGCACAATTTTTTGTTAACATGTGTAATTGCATTACAGATTTAAACATCATCTAAATGTATGAATTATTTATAATTCATAAGATATCATTCTTGACTGTGTTTAATCCCCATTAGTTGGCTCCTGATCATGATAGATTTAATTTAGTGTAGAACTGCATCTTAGTTTAGTTTTATCTAGCATCATCTTAGTTTATTTTATATTTTAATTCATTTGAGAACCTTCAGTTCTCATATTCATATTTAGATAGTTAATTTAGATTAGTAACCAGACCAACATTCTTGTCATAAATTTTATCCCAAATGAGAGTGGTTATAATTGGGACCTGCCATTGGGAATTCTCCCTTACTTGTTTGAACGAGTCATTTGGTCCCGTCAACATCAGGGTAATCATGATTTCGAGTACTGAGCACGAAATCAATACATACGTTGCACATATAAATCCTCCGATATATAAATCCTATGAGAATCATTTGGAGAAAATATCTTATCGGATTTCTCCATCACCAATCAAAAACTTGTTTAACTTTCATCTAACCCCATGACCCAAATGGCAGACTCTAGTTCCCAAAATTGCATCAATTTACTTTTTTTGAAATAAGTTTTCTTGTTGATCCCACTTGGTTTTTGTGACTTGATCAACATATTAGAGGTAGTATATAAATACACCCCACTAGATTCGGAATGAAACAACCCAAAGTGAGAGGGGTACAAGAGGTAAGATGTCCTTTTCCCCCGAACCACTCACCCAAGGCTTAGTCTGGGTGATAGTAGTCCTAAAAAATCAGATCTATACAAAGGGTGGCACACAGGGTCCAAAAAATGATATGATAGTTCTCACATAGTAGTCTTGTAAATGCCACATAATTTGCATTGTTGTTCTTGATTACTTATACAACATGTTTGACCCCAACTTATAAACAAAACTTCCACCAACAGTGGATTTGCATCCTTGACATGTGATGATGCATCAATGGATTTCAAGAACATTGTTCCTCTAGTACATTATACAAGGACATTTATGATTGTTCTATTCCTTGTATCTATCCACCTATCTAACATAACAATGCAATGAACACTATCCTAAACAATTTTAAGACCTTGCAATTTTTCCTTGATAGAGAGTAACTCCTCACTAACTCTTTCTACCTAATTTCACTATAAGACGAGGCTTTGTATCTGGGGCCAAACATTGCAACAAAATCTACAATGGGATGAAAAAATGAGATTACAAGGTTAAATGGGAGGTTGTCACAACAAAAAAACCTCCTCACTACAATATATGCCTCCTTCCTCTTCTTTTCATTAAAAGTCCCCAAGGATGGTTGACCTCCTGGATTATGAAAGGAATGATATAAGGAGAGTTGATGGTTGGACTTGAAACATTTTATGAGAAACTACCAAGAGGTGGCATTTCATATCTTCTACCACCTACTGCAATTCCAACTTCATCCTAGATATCTTTGTTGTTCTTTCTCTGATGGTCTCCAAAGAAAGTACCATTTGGGTTGTGACTTCTTTAGGGTTAGATCACAAATTATGATATCTTTGTATGGGATTCATGCTTGATGGTGTTTTATCATGTTTGTGCCTACATTTTTACAATGGTTATAGTGTTTTCACTTGACCTTCTTATCATCATTCAGTTCAATATGGATAGTGTCTTTCCATGCTTGATCTAGTTGTGTTTTGGATAAGGAGCCCTAGACATTGGAGATTAAAAATAAATATGATAGAACAAGAAGTATAGAACCATAGGAAGATGATGATAACCCCTAAACCGAGAAATGAAAATGAAATATTAGAAAACAATTAGGTTGAAAATCAAAATACTTTCCTCAAAATCAGAATGCAACGTACATTGGAAATAAACAACAAAGATACTACAAGAAGATTGCTTGCTTCTCCACCTTGATTCTTGTATTTTGTCTCCACCTGATAGGTACATCATATAAACATTCTCCAACTACAAATTATCTCCCAAAATCTTCTCCAAATGATAAAAAATTCTCAATCCTAGACTGGTCTCATCGTAGAGCCTTTACGTTGAACTATTTGCTTGAGAATGCCTTGAAGACCTCCTCCTATGTTTTATCTCGAACCTTCTTATAGCATCTTACAAAATGGATTATGATTTGTTTCCTTCCTTCAATCTTGAAGAGTGATAAATTGAAGGTATTCTAAGAGATATCAAAGAATAATATTGAATGTATTTGATATCAAAGCATTAGATAGAAGATATTATAGAAAACCCTATTGAAACAAACTTAATTATTCACAGTGACACTTGAGAAAATGAGAGTGAAATGATAATTTATATTCCTTTAAGGTTTGTTTACACTTGGGAAGACTTGTGATTCCCTACCCAATCTCATAACACTAAAAATTATGTTGAAGGTCTTTCTTTGTGGAGGGGAAGCCATAGAAACCACGATCACTCCCATACTTTTCTGCATGTATGGATACTACCTTTCAAATTTATATATGTCTCTTGAGTCTAGGAAGCGACTCTTCAATGTAGTGCTATGAGTCTTCATCATCTTGATATTGGGAACACATAAGATCCAAAGCTTAATCGCTACCATTGGAATACCTGAAGTTTGGATTTCAATTTTAGTATGTGAATCATATCTAGCAAATGTTTGGATTGATGATGTTGGTTAGAAGTAGAAGTTGTGTTTTCAAGTTTTCTTTCATAGTTGAGAGTGACAGATAGGCATTGTGATTTGAAATTGAGAATGAGGGAGAATGAATGCACTTCCAAATCATTGATTTGAATGAATGAATGAGTTGGAAAAGGAAACAAGTGGGTAAACTTCATCTTTTATGGAAACCTACTTTTAATTTTAACCAACCACTTCTATTTCAATGAATTTATATTTTATGAATTATTTTGTGTGGTTAATATTTGTTTTCCAGAACCATCCAACATTAGTTTTTCATGGAGACAAACTCGATTATTGTCTAATTGGTGATAGAGTTAACTCTCCAAAGAAAAATTATCTTCCTTCAATGAAAAATAGATCTCCAGACTCATGTAGATGCTCGGGATCATGTAATCAATTTCTTTCATAAGACTCCAAAGGGATTAAAGTATAATAGGATTTAATCCTTGTCTTCCAAATCATTACCAAGAAAAAAATGTGTTACTACAACTATACCAAGTAGAAACTTCTAAAAATATTACTATAAGTAAGACAAAAACACATTTTAGTATCCATATCCAGTAATCCAAAAACATATTTAAGTATCAATATCCAGTAAAGAACAAATTGGATTACATAATCCATATCCAACATTTAGTTTACACATATTCTGAAACTAACTTTAATGACAAGAAAAACTAAACAAACTTAGTCTTCAAACCTGAGAACATAACGGGATCTACTACAACTTCACTTTCCATTAGCTAAAATGTTCCCAAAAACTTTTGTAGGGTCTAAGGATGCTCAATTACAATCTCAGTAGATGTTCCCATATCTCCAATCAATTGAATTCTAGGTCAACATTTTCAAAATAAAATTAGGTAGATATCTCAAGAATCCATCTAGGAGGAGCTTGAAAAATTTGGGAAATAGCTAAAGTTGGATAAGAAATTGTAAATACGTACTCAATAAGACATTATGTCTAAAGAGGAGTTCCTCTGAGGACAATCAAGATGTTTAAAATAAAAATCTTAAATCCATTTTTATAAACTTGAGAATGGCATACCAACTAAAAGAATGCATAAGAGATGAAAATACCACATTTATCCCACCAAGTAATGGGCTCATATCAAACTTGGATTTTTTCCCAAAGTACTTCTCTATCTACTTTGTTAATATAAGAAACATCTACAGAACAACAAACGAAAAGAAAATTCATATAAACAATGAATGTGAAGATGATAACCAAAACAGAGATAGAAAACATTCACATCCTACCTATGCAGGGGAAAGGAAAGAAAATACCTGGTAGACATATTACCAAATGGCAGGCCTATGGAAGCTCATCTATCTTACCAAGAAAAATATTCATTGCAAAATAGAAAATGTGAAAGTCTCTACAATTACTCTTAACCTGAGATCATGCTTATCCAATGTGAATTCATTACCATGAACAAATGGCTTTGTGAAAATCCGATTTCATTGCTCCGTTTACTCGGTTGTGGTGCCAAGGCCAATGCCCAACAACATTATAGGTAAACTATATTCTAGATCAAATGTTCAAACCCAACAATTGACAATCACCCATTTTCCCATTCATTACATTTAGTCAAATAAATAAACAAGATGCCTCATGCTTTATTCTTACCATTGCCATCACCACAACCATGGAAGATTCAATAAATATATAATCAATCATTTATATGATGATGGCTAGAGGTAAATGATAAATGAAGGGACTTGGGGATGTACCCTTTGAATTATCTACCCTACATGCTATTATTGAGAAGCCTAGACAAAGATACTCAAAGGTCTATTGTTGCTTCTGTGATTATTATGATAATGCTTGGCACATGCATTTTGATGATGTCTATTCAAGTGAAGGATGCGGATAAATTCAATCATATCATCGCTAACTACGTTTTCTCATTCAATGGAGTTTAGGTACAATTGAACAAGTACCTATCATACCAATAATTCTCGAGCGAGGGAATTTCTGGAGGGAGAGGGGAAAGTGTTATGACATCCAACACATCTAATAGAGCGAGATCAACTGAAGGTGAAAATGTCAAAAGAAAATTATGTAGGAGCATGGAATTATTTCTTGTTGAAGGAGGTTCATGTTCATATGACGATGAGAGAATAGGTGACGTCAAGGTTCCTTTGAGGTATAAACATCTACTGATACCATGAGTACCCAATGAACTTCCTCAGTTGGACATTGACTTCTGTGTCAATGAGAGGATTTATCGCATTGCTCCATCGTCCATACATGGTCTGGTTCTAATGTCCATGGATAGCATAAATGTGAAAGATGGAGGACTTGTTGAGTTGATGGAGTATGTTAGGCCATGCTACAACTATGGAGATTGGTTGAGGCTGGTCCGATATATGCCAAGTATGCATAGATATGTAGTCGTTGCAAATTACATAGAGCTAAAATACAACTATAAAAATAAAGGAGAGAAGGTGTATAATGATGGAATGCTAAAGGAATCAGACAATATTGCATGGATTATTAATAGTACAAGACCCGGGACAACAAGAAATCAACCTAAATATATATTTGAGGGGCGTGAAGGAAATTGAGTATTCGTATGTGTAGTGAAAAAAATAGTTGCAAGGGAAGAGTTGTTGATTGATTACTATTTGAATCAAATCAATGGAAGCACTGCTATTATGGGGGTAAACATGTTCTACCACTATATCAAACCTTTAATTAATGTTTTCCTTTTTATATCTTTAACATACATTTTAACCGCTCATGCTTCTTAATTATATTATTTTATAAAATTCTAAATTTTCATGCATCATATAATGTGGCAGGGTGATAGTGTGGAGGCACTAGCTAGATAGGAGAAGGTATAAAAATGATTTTCATATCAATTCTTGCTTAGGATAATTGAATTAACATGTTTAATTGTTGATGTAGATGAGAACACCATCTGAGCAGGATGCTACATGGAATGAAATAAATGATTCCATCAACCCGATGGAAACAATTCGAAAGGCCTTGAGAAAGGAAAATAAGGAACTCATTGAATTGGCTAGGTCTAGGCCACTTATAAAGGAGGGAAAAAAGGATGGAAATTTTAAGGAAGGATATAAAACAATATGGGTTAAGCACAATTAAAAAAAAACACTATTTCATACATATGTTGATTTATGAAATTTTTGTTGAATACCGTTAAATGAGTAATACTCCAACATATTCTTTCTATAGGAAATTCTGCATCTAACGGGACAACCTGGTCATGGGGACATTGTTGGTGGTAGTGATGCAAAAACCCCACAATGTCCTAGCACGAGCCACATACCTGCAAGGATATTTTCCTCTCCATATGTGGCTCATAGGATTAAAACTGTTGGGGCCCATGAGACACCCCCACTGCATACGCTAGACCATTCTCATGAGGGTCTACAGGGGGAATCTCATGAGGATATTGGTTCTACGCAACCAGATCAGGCACATTGTTATACTGGGGAAACACGTATTGAAAGAGTGGGAACACTCTCCATCAACTTGTTGGTGGAAGAAAACTTGGTTCCCTTGAAGATACAACAAATTCCAGGTATTTTTTAATATGTTAAATAGTTCCTACCATTTGATTGAAACCCACATCTTTCATATTATTTTAATCTAATTATCATATCATTTTTCAGGAAACAATATTTTTTACATGACCTTGCATGACAAGGCTCTAGAGATCTTCGGGCCCACCATTCACACATGGTGGAATGACCAGAATAAATATTTGAAAAATAATCTTATAGACCATATGGTCGGCTTGCTTGGTGATATATTAAACAAGTTTGAAACCACCTTGAGGGTCTATACATATTTGAAATATCTCATAGATAAATATAGGGTTCAATTGAAAAAGAACCCTAACTATGATTGTCCTCTGGCCATTCTCGAGAGGGAATGGAAGAATATATAGGAGGACACAAAGGAGAGAACATTGAAAAGTGAAGGGAAGACATCACCTAGCCCTGGAAGGTAATATATGATATTTTGAATTGAATATGATGAATTTTTGTTAGTTCTATAGAAAAAATCGCGATATCTAATTATAACATGATACTTTTTGTAGGCTCCCAGACACATCAAAATCAACAAAGGAAATATTATATAAATATGGAAAGCAAAAACTTGGCCAAGATGGTTACTTGATATTAAAAGCTAGAATTGTAAGTACCAAAATACTTTATTCATATTATGCAATATGTCATCATACAATTTTTATCTAATTGCATCCATTAAGAAAAAATCCATATCTTATTCCATGTGATGCAAGGGGATAAATTAAATAGTTCCGCCACAAAATAAGAATTGATGCTTGACTTCAAGTTTGTCTTTCAAGTTGTGGTGGAAAATCGACAAAGGAAGGGATCATAGACATAATATGACCCTTCGAATGAGTTGGTAAATAAAATTACAAGATCACAATTCTTGATTACTTGTCCAATATATTGACAATTGATTTTTCCCATCAATTAATTATGTCTCTATTTGTTTTAAGAAAGAAAGCAACACCGGTTCATTTGACGGTGGTGGACAAAAACCCCATGATACTAGTGGTTCACAAAGCCATGATCATGGTATGCTTGTCTTTAAAATAAAATGTATAATATGACGATTATAAATATTTCCCTCATATGGTGTACTTATAAATTTTCTTGTTTCAATGGCAGAACCTGTAGATGAGGGTGCTCAGAGAGAAGAGGAACCAACGACAATCCAAACAATGGTGTTCACTACTCCTCCAGGTGAAAAATATAGTAATGATATTCGTACTAATGAAACACTACTATGAATAATAACTAACCATGTCCTTTTAACACTTTTTGTTATTGTAGTGCATGTGCCCCCTATAGTGTATCAACGTCCACGTCCTGCTACTAGAAGTAGTAGAATGCTTGAGATGACCCATCACCTTCTAGTAGCAGAAGAACACCTAATAGTTGAAGGATGAGATCAATACAAACGTGATGATAATACACTCATTAGCTTTATAAAAAAGAATAAACAAAAAAATGATTGTACATATTTTCAGGACAAATTTTATTAATATAAATTATTGACTGTACACTTTTTTTGTTTTGATAGTTGTGCATGAACATTATATGTTCTGTATGCATGTACCTTCTTGATTTCATTTACATTTAATTCTTGTTTTGATACTTGTTATGCATGATGTAAGGGGAGGGAGGGACCAAACCAGCTTTCACCTTCACGTGGTTGATCCTGTTTAGTAGATAATAAATTATTCTCAAAACCAAGAGGAGCTCATTCATGAGGTATCCCCCTTTAGTATTTCTAGAGCATCGTACATCTTTAATTATTATTTAGTCATATAACGTTTAATTATCTTTGTCAAATACAAGTTCATTGATGTTTAGTTATTATTCAGTAAGTTAACCTATGATTGTATTTGACAAATGCAGGTCTGAAGGGCAGTCACCTCCATGATCTACAATGAATTTCTAACAAGGTTTTTGTTTCCCATGTTTTTCTAGTCTTTCGTTGGCTGTTTTTTACGTGTCTCGGAGCCTACAAAAAACAACCAATGTAAGACTAGAAAACATGGGAAGCAAAAAATTCACGAAGATTTGACAACTTAATGACGAATATTTGACATTGAACAAATTAATGGAGAATATTGGACATGGAACAACCTGAACACAATCTACTAGGAAATTGGATCTATTTCAGGTTCTATGATGGAGGACCATGTATATTATGTTTCCCGTAACTGTCATTTCTGGTCTTTTATAGTTGTTTATTGGGTTTTCTATTCCTATTCATATTTATTGAATGGATGCTTATTATTGCTACAACTAGATGATAATGTCACTAGCCTAAATGGCTTTGCTTTCTTTGATATTTTTATTTCTATTTCACTATCGAAACAATTTCCAACCATAAAGATTCATGCAAACACATGGATTTTTTTTTAATTAAATGTTATAGTTGCAAGAAGAAAATAGGACAGAGTTAAACAAAATTTTATATATGTATTTTTTTTCTTAATATCAATAGGATAATCTCCCATGCAATTATTTATTTTCTTTTGAATTAGTTTATTAATGACAACTACAAATTTATGTTTGTATTGCCATCTTTTCTGCTATGCATATATAATCATGTGCATTGACACTATTGAATTTTTTTGGTGAGTATTTATAGATTAACCGTTTATACAATTTAATATTTTTTTTATATTCTATTGTTTGTATTTTCTTTTTGTAGTGGTAGGAAAATTGGTTTTTAGTGACAATAATTCGTGAGTTACTCAATCTATGTGAATTCACCAAGAGAAAAATCAATAAAGTTGTAATTGCAAGTAACATCATGTATGTATAGTATTATCAGGTCAGTGATTTGATATTTTTTTCCCATTGAAGAATCAAGCATGTTTTTATAAACTAATGCAATTTCTGATTAACTGAATAGGTATGTAGTGGGACAATATCCAAGATTTTTGAGGGCACATTGGAAATTTTTGAAAATTGTCGTCAAGAAGCTTTTTGAATTCATGCATGAGACTCACCTTCAAGTGTAGGTGAAATATCTTAGCTTACAAGACAAATTATTTCTGGAAAGGGTCATTTTCATTTTCTTTGATTGCATATTTCTTACATGTTATTGGCACGTAGGTTTTTACCATGATCACCCAACTGAGCCCTCTTAGCATTAGATGTTCTCTTACGGACTTTCTTTGGCCGAAATGCATATATCAAAGGTTATGATATACATATGGTATGTTTCATCATCCACCCTTTAGCTCATTGTAATGGTTATTGTGGGTGGCACTTGATATATTTTTGACTTAAATTTTAACCTTAATTCATCATTCTCATCTCGTCGCTCCACTGGCCCAAGCTCTAGTTTCTTTGTTTCTTGGATTAAGTTTCCCTTCATGCTAGATGATAACCATGTTTCTCTATATTTAAAGAAACTTGTTCATTCTCTTGAGCATTTCCATCTACATGGGCTCTTGGTTGAAAGTATTGTGAATGGTTATAGAAGAAAAATAGTGCATCTACAATTTCTCTTGTAAGTATTCAAGTAATTATGCAATTTGATTTGCTTTGGGTTGTGGTTTGGTTGTTAAGTTTTAGCATGGATTTTAGTGTTTATTTGGTGAATCTATGAATAAATCAATCTCAACCTTGATATTTTCTTCTGTGACCATACTAAACAATGCCTATGTCATTATTTCTTTTGATGTCATGGTCCATTCCAAGCAGTTGATGCTTATCATTTCAGGTTTCGGATTTGCCAAAAACTTTAACTCTAGGAGTGTTCTTTTTCTAGTTCATTTGGACATTCACCTAGCCCTATCTCAATGAAATTTTGAACCCATGTGTGTTTTCTTTTCAGGAGCCCAATGTGGTCTCAAATTTGCATTATCTTTTGTATGGGTTGGGAGTCTAGCTCATTCCTATCCCCATTGCTTGTATATGATATATTTCTCATTGTTTTGTTCATAGCATGGATCAAGCTTTTAATTGGTGGATGGGTTATCATTTTCATGGTGTATTTGGCCTTGTATGTAGACCTGGTTATTTTGGCTCATGGATATTGGATTTGTATTGTTTTTATGGGGCTTGTGTGTTGAGTTTCAATTACTGCACTACCATTATTGCTCTTTTGGTGCATATTTGTACTTAATCTTGTATCCAACTCTATTATTTGCAAAAAATTTGACCTAGGTGATTTTTCTATCTAGCCTTTAGTCCCATTAACCTTGGTTTGACCTCCTATTGACCTACTCGTTCTCATCTTACCCTACAAAATTATCATGGATGTGTTTATTAGCTTGGGTATATGTTTGAGTCACACAATGACCTAAATGTAAAATTTTTGTTGGTGTATTGGGTGCTTTTAATTACCTTATAGTTTCTTGGAAGGGTTATACCTATGGCCTTTTATTACTGATCAAAATGCATGCTTATAAAAATGTTTAGGGGGGTTGATTTGATTTGTACCAGCATTAGGTATTGTTCATTCTATATATACAAATGAAAAAAAAGAGAAACTTTGTTCGGCTCGTCCCCAACCCAACTTGTTTGTGAATCCTAGTAGGTTTGGTATTTTTCCCGAGCATAATTGTATTCAAGTCTCATTGCTCCTTCTTATTCTTTGTGGTTTTGTGTAGGATTTTTTTAAATATATAGGGGCCCCTAGTGATAAAGTTGATTTCAAATTCAGGAAGTCAGATTCTATAGAAACTATTGGCAGTTATGCACTTTAGACAATAACAAAACCATTTCTAAATATTGACCTTGTAGTGTGAATACCCAAGGTGAGTGTTTGGTTTATGATTTTCCATGCTTTCCAGTCCTTGACAGACACATTTGTTCCAATCAAAAGACATATAAATGTTCCAGGTCACTTCACTACAATCAAATTGGCTTGACATATTTCTTTATTTGACATTATGCAGGCATGTTTTCATGAAAAATGTTTTTTTGAACCATCGCTATGATGCCAAAAAACCAATTTTGATTATACATCTAGGTCTACTCACCATAATTTTTTTCTTAATATTCACAATAACAATAATATCAAAAGATTGAGTATTCACATTAACAATAATATATTTTTATGTGCTTCTGAAAGTCCCTTGGATCCCTTGGCATAGAGGATATCTCACTCATTTGATATTTTATGCTTAAGCTTCATGTAGGTATATTTCTTGTTGTTAAACCATTCATGCTTTATGGGATATGTTTCATATATACCTGTCTTCGTTAGTCTTTCAAAAGGATTTTGTCATTTTCCTCATAGTATACAAATAAAATCATTTGACAAAGTGTAATAATGAAGATTATTATATTAATTCCACTTATCATGCAACGATAAGGGAACAATACCAGACTTACATGGGTCTTACATAGGCAGGTTAGAATGAGAGATTCATTGCATGTTTTTTCATATCGTGGGTTTTCCTATAAATGTTTCTATGTTGTAGGCCTCAATTATGGCCAAAATCCCAACACATGGAAAACTAGTCCATGCCCACATCATTCAAACATGATTCTTTCCATACATATTTAAGTGGAATCCACTTGTCAATCCTTTATGCCAATTTTCGATATACTGATGGATTATAAAATTTTCTTTGACAAAATGCAGTAGAATCCTAAGTTAACTCACCTTGAACTTCTGCTAACCCTATGCATGTGTTATCGGGATAATTTTTAAGTGCGAACACAAATCAATCCCCCTAGCTTCACTACGAAACTAGAACAAAACAAGACAATGCACTACTCTTTCCTTATATTTCAATTATAAAATGAGAAATGGATCTAGAACATACCTTTTAAATATCGAAGATCTGACTTCTCCAATGCAATCCAAGCTCTGTCACAAGGCTCATGGAGAAATATCTGCAAAGGAATAGAAGCCAACGAAGACAAGAATTACATAGTCTATTTGATATGAAACTATGTATGTGATCAAGGGATGATACAATATGAACAAATAACATTCATATAGGAAAAGAAAAGTATATTTGTATTAAAGAATGTGGAAGAAAGATACAACCAAATGCCTTGATGTTGTCAGGTTCCTTCCAACAATTCCTTGCTTCCCACACACTTCTAATCCACAAATTCTAGGACTGAATATCTGATAGCTACTCACAATCTATCTTGACAAATCAAATCTCAAACCCAACATAGGACCAAAAACTCCAAGCTACAAAAATTACTCAAACCCAATCAAGCTAACTTTCTCCATGAGAGCTCCTCTCCTTTTATAAGTTGAAGAGGATAAGGTGAGGAGGTTAGGATGATCCCACTAAATCATGAAAGTGAGTAAGATCCAAACCGTTCGGAGGCCACCTAACCATAGAAGCTTCTCCTTCTAGAAGCATTGAGAAGATGCTCATTTTTCCCACGTACGAGAATCATCGCACCCCATCCATAAGGCAGCCTGCAGAGACGTCGGAAACAAGTTTCAGGGAAGGGGGCAACGATTAGGCATCACCACACCCTACGTATAGTGTAGCCTGTGGCACTCTTCCTTAATAGGGTTTTTACAAAGGAAAATACAACTTCTTCTCTCAGGAAAAGTTCTTCTCCCTTCTTTCTTCAGGAATTCAGGCCACTGACCCCTCTGAAGGAAAAAAATAAGTTTACATCATTAACGGTCATAGGGATGAAAAAAATAATGTGTAACAGAGAGACCCTCAAAGTATAAAGTTATAACAAAGTGATAGATGAAATAATTTTTCGAGTGTGTGTAGGGAACAAGGAACAGTCGGTCGGAAAGCTGCCAACAAACAAGGAAATACAATACAATAATATATCATCACTGAGGTAGGCATTCCCATACTTAGAATACAAATGACTCAAAGCATAAATTCTAACATGCGAAGATGCATGTCAAGTCTTACAGGTCATGGCCACCAAACATACACTGTGGATACATGTCATTATGACTCAAATCTGAACATAGCCACCAAAAATACACTATGGATCTATGTGTTAAAGACTTAAATTTGAACATAGACACGAGACATATAATGTGGATATATGCAACAGTACAATATGAATATACTCAATATTTAGGGTCTTCATATCCATCACTCTATAGTACAAATCTAACCATGTGAATACATGTGCTGAAGTCGAACATGGTAGAAACCACTTGATTATCGGTCATTAATGAATACTGTTAATAAGTGTGAGATAAATCACCATTAATGTCAATGACTCCCAAGATATTGTAGTACAATCTAATGAATGTGAGTTAATGAGCTGAAGTTGAACACTCTGTGAAATCTCTCGATCAGGGGTCGATAATGAAAACCCACTGTCAAAAGCGAGGAAACTTGCCATTGAAGCATGCAAGTTTCAAGGTACCAATTAGTTTCTAAGTCTAATTCCTGGATAATGATTTGAAGTCGACAAGAAACAAATCGTCACAGGAGGGCCTTAATGTACCCCCCATCAATGACATGAAACAGGTAACAATATTTGAGGTAGATCAGAGTAACAAGTGATTCAGGACTGACTCAGGGATGGCCAATGCAATAGAAGTCTTAAGGACTGCAGAAATGGCCAATGCAATAGAAGGCTTTCTGGGTTAAACTTCTCTTTGAACATATTGACGACACGACAACTATCTTGGAAATACTAACTCAACAACAAGGATCACAGACCAAAGGGTAATCTTATAAAGGAGTATGATCAAGAGACAAGCATATTTTCCAACCTAGACACAAAGTGAGTGAAAGGGTGTCATATTCAAAAGTGTCTCTTCCATAGAATACAAGTTTAGACACATTTCTTTCCCAATTTCCCCCCCGCCATTTCTGGTGAGTACCTCGTTATTTTTACACAATCTTGAGGAGGATAAAATATGCTTGAACTATAATCTCATACTTCAGAGTATATTTAACGAAACCTAGGAAGGAGTGGTTCGGATCCATATGGGCCTTTCGATGTTTGTTTTATGAGTCCAAAGAAAGAAAACTCAGGGGTTTTTCATGTCTAGAGAGTCTGAAAAACACTTAAAGGAAACTCCAAAATGTCCTTTTTCGTAAAATAATATGATGAGACCTAAAAAGAGATAAGATACCTCTCACCAAATGTTTTCTTCAAATACTTTAACGAGCGTGAAAAGAACAAGATCGCTTGGAAATATTTTCATGTTTAGAGAGTCTGAAAAGAGATTAAAGGGAATTCCACGGGGTTCCTTTTTCATATAACCTTTATGAGTCCAAAAAAGTGATAAAATTTTACTTGGTTATATTCTTATTGATTTACGAGCATGATAAAGAACAAAGACTAGTCTCGGGATTGTTTTCATTTTCACACAAGCTTAAAATAAAACAAAACTATGCTTGGGATATATTTTATTTTTATACAAGCTTAAAACTAAACAAAACTATGCTTGGACCTTGTTTCATTTTTACACAAGTGTGAACTAGAGGAAACTATGATTGAGGTAGGTGGTTTCATTTTTACACAAGCTTTAACCATAGAAAACTATGCTTGTGACTTCCCAACGCATTATCCAGGGATGGTTGGTACTTAGCCCCCAACTTAAGAAGCTAGCGGTTTAACTTCAAAATGAATTCCAGAGGATGAAATCATTTCCCCCCAAGATTTGGTTCATCCAACGACAAAGGAGGATGAAAAGAAGCTTCAAATACTATATGTAACGAAGTACTTGACTCAATCGAAGAGGAGAAAAAATCTATTTCATTTTTTAACGAGCTTGGCACAAAAATAAGAACTATGCTCATGAATCAAGGTTCAATCCCCAAACCGTTGTTTCATTTTTTTAATGAGGTTGCCACTGAGATGAAAAAATATCCTCACACCTGGTTTCATTTTATAATGAGATTGAAATCAGAAAACCATGCTCATAGATGGTTTCATTTTTTAATGAGCTTGAAATCAAAAAACCATGCTCATAGCTGGTTTCATCTTTTAATGAGCTTGAAATTAGAAAACCATGCTCAAAGTTGGTTTCATTTTTTAATGAGATTGAAATCAGAAAACCATGCTCATAGCTGGTTTCATTTTTTAATGAGCTTGAAATCAGAAAACCATGCTCAAAGTTGGTTTCATTTTTTAATGAGATTGAAATCATAAAACCATGCTCAAAGACTCTTCTTGATCATGGATTCCAAGAGGATGATGCTCTGGAAGGACACCGTGTCAAGGGACAAAACTCGGTCATGGCCTCCAAGAGATATTCACTTGATGGAAGAAACACACTCTGGAAGGAACACATGTCAAGGGCCACGACAGGGGTAAGGAGATCAAGATCTAAAGCACCTATCAAAGATATCACCATGTCAACTACCAGATATAAGTCATAAGAGACTTAGCTTATAGCAAGAGGCTCATATTCATCGGCAGCTGAAGGCATGGGAGACAATGCCACATAATTGACATGTGGCGGGGGTGATACCGTCTGCATATAATAACCATTTAGGAAGTTCATTGGGTTGATGGTCAAGTCAGGGCCAACAAACGAAAGTTGATCAATAGTCACAATTCTTCCATCGTGAGGGAAAGATATCACACAAAAAAGAGTGGACACAATAGATTTCATGGCATAGACATAATCTCTCCCGAGGATTAAATTGAAATACAAGGGGTCTTGGACTACCATAACATCAATAAAGACAGTCTTCCCTCCGGAAGTTACTGGAAACCGAGGAAGGAATCCTAAAGGGTGACTGGTTCTTCTGTTAAAATTTAACAGATTCTGTGTAACCAACACAAGATGAGGATAACCCAAAGCTTTCCAAGCAATAGAGGACAAAATACTAACAGACAAACCTTCGTCTATCAGCATCTGAGGAATGTCCCAAACATAAACCTATACTTTAATATTGAAATGAATGTGAGAGGAAAGATGAGGTCTAGTTAGCACACCCCAATAAAAAAGGATGGCCTCATTACTTGGAGGGAGTTTCCACAGAAGAAGGAGGAATTCCCCCTAGTAGGGTAGAGTCTGTATCAATGAGAAAAAATGTGGGAAGTATCAGGTTTACTCTCTAATGGGAGAGTAGGATCGACTAATGATGAGATCAGATTGACCACTTGAGTTGCATTCTCCAAGGGGAGAATTGGGTCGATGGATGGAAATAGATCGACCTCTTAGGTTTCACTCTCTAACAGGAGAGTGGGATTGACCGAGGACGGGATCGGATTGACCACTTTGTCAAATGGTTCAACTAAGGATGTGACTAGATTGACTACATGATTAACCGGATTGACCAACGAAGGGACCAAATTGATCATTCCATCAACTACAAGTGGGTCAAGAGTAAGCTTGTGATAAGTAGCTGGAAGTTGAGGTTTTGAAATAGTCATGTCTTCCAGTAATTTTGAGGCTTCGTCCATATGAGGGAAAAGGTGAGTTTTATGACTCCCTCCGCATAACATACATGGGAACTTGACTCTAATTTTCTTCTTCCCAACAGTATCGTGACTAGTTGATGGGAGGTCATCAATATGTTGTTCAGAGGCTGACGACATGGGTTGGTGAGGGTGTGTAGACCATGCTTCTATAACCTTTGATAGACTAGGGTAATCCTTAAGAATATGTCTACCCTCACAAAGCCTGCAAGGGTACTTGGGCTTACAGGTTGTTTGAGTGATCTTAGCATCATCAAAACTCCCAACATGATTAATAGTAACTGGTTTTTTTCCAGCATGTCCGACAACGGTTGGAAGTTTGGACCCTTGTTTATTTTTCTTCTTCTTATTCTTCATTTTCTTCTTCTTCTTATCCACTGAGTTACTAGTTGTAGATATTTCACTCGGCGAAGAAGATGAAACAAAAGAAGACCTTGCAAGTGAAGAAGGTGAAGAAGATCTTACTAGTGAAGAAGGTGAAGGATCAACGTGAGGTTGATGTTCTTGGGGGGAAGTTCTTACAACTGAATAACTTACTGCATTCGGGATTACCTAAGTGGAAAACAACCATACCGGTAATCCAATTGTGAGACCTGGAAGGCTCAAAGTAGTGATGTGAGAAGGAACAATATTTCCGTAAGAAGGAAAAACAAAAGCTTTCCCTGGAAAAGGGGTTTCTTCATTGGTTGTTCTGAGAACTGACGCCATTAAATAAAGATCCAACCTAGAGTCCGCTAGGGAAAACAAATAGCACACGCTAAAAATCTAGTAAGAAAACAAGCAAACAAAAACTTCTTACGATGAAGGCACTAGTTGGTGATGAAATCCAACGTCGCGAGGACAATGTAAGAAGGGGATGAGATAGAGTGGGTGGAAAAGTTATGTTGATGGCCTACTTAACGGACTTACACCTTGGTGCAATATCCCACACATAATCATGGGTATACCCTCCAAGGAGCCCGAGTGAGTTTGGCCAACATCGATTCTAGGTAACGTGAAGACTTTCCCCTCCACAACCACCTCATGTAAAGACCCTAAAGAGAAAGGCCACTAAGGTTACCAATTATGAAAATGATGCTTGGGGAAACAGTCGACAGTCTTATCCATATGCAAAGGCAGGGTATTTAAGCCCAAAATCAACTCGAGAAGGTCCCCACAAGATTTTCTTCTCAAGTGACCCCCAATAATACGTGCAATCTCTACACTAAGACCAACAAAGCAGGGTGAGTAACTCTTCTAGTCTTAATGCGACCTCATGATTGACCCTTGTGTTACAAGGTCTTCCTAGGACAAAATGTAGCAAGTATATTTCACTGGTCCCTAACTCAATATTCTATGTTTCTTTACAACTTTGGAAAGTTATCTTTCACACCTATGGGAGGGAATTTGTTTTTCAGAATTCAAGACTAAAAAATCCAAAAATCATGCAATTTTGATACTTCAAATGCAAAGATGCCCCCAATCTAATGTAAAGAAAGAAAACAATTTTTTTGTTTCAACGATGCACTAAAAGCAATAGAGAAATTCTTCAAAAAAAACCAACCCAAACAAAGTTTATTTTTTAACATGAGTTATTCAAAAAAAAGAAGTGTTCTTTTCACTAAACAATTCTAAAGAAAAACAAAGCTTTGTAACTGAAAGACACTCAAAGCAAGAGATAAAATATTTCAAAAGAAAAGAAGATTAAAAAAATCAAAGATGGATAAAAGTAGATTGAAAGTTGTCAAGAAGACTGTAAACAAACCCAACAAATCACTCCAAACACTTATCACAGATCTGGGTAAGGAAAAACCACCAAAAGATAAAAAATTTGCAAATCATCGCAGGCTGTAAGACCAACACAGAGAGACGATCTTGGGTCGTTATAGGCTAGAGAAAAAATACAGTGTGGCGTCACCGCACTGTGTCAAAAAGGCAGGGTGTGTCGATCCTGGATCGTCGCACTATCCCTCAAAGCAGGGTGCAACGATCAAAGGAAAAAATGGAAAAAATAAAAAGCATCAAGTTTTTTCCAATGAAGTTTAACAGTCAGAGAATCAAGCTGGATCTCCCAGTGACTCAGAAAACAGAACCCAAGAAACCAAAGTAATAAAGTAAGACAAGCTAGGAAAACAATTTGTTCCCCAATATGGTCGCCAATTTTGTTATCGGGCTAATTGTATAGTGCGGACACAAATCAATCCCCCTAGATTCACTACAAAACTAGAACAAAACAAGACAATGCACTACTCTTTCCTTAGATTTCAATTATCAAATGAGAAATGGATCTAGAACATACCTTTTAAATATCGAAGATCTGACTTCGCCAATGCAATCCAAGCTCCGTCACTAGGATTATGGAGAAATATCTGCAAAGGAATACAAGCCAACGAAGAAAAGAATTACATAGTCTATTTGATATGAAACTATGTACGTGATCAAGGAATGATACAATATGAACAAATAACATTCATATAGGAAAGGAAAGTATATTTGTATTAAAGAATGTGGAAGAAAGATACAACCAAATTCCTTGATGTTGTCAGGTTCCTTCCAACAGTTCCTTTCTTCCCACACACTTCTAATCCATGGATTCTGACACTGAATATCTGATAGCTATTCACAATCTATCTTGACAAAGCAAATCTCAAAGCCAACATAGGCCCAAAAACTCCAAGCTACAAAAATTACTCAAACCCAATCAAGCTAACTTTCTCCATGATAGCTCCTTCCCTTTTATAAGTTGAAGAGGATAAGATGAGGAGGTTAGGATGATCCCACTAAATCATGAAAGTGAGTAATATCCAAACCGTTCGGAGGCCACCTCACCATAGAATCTTCTCCTTCTAGAAGCATCGAGAATATTCTAGTTTTTCCCACGTACAAAAATCCCCGTACCCTAGCCATAAGGCAGCCTGCAGAGACGTCACGGACTATTTTCAAGATAGATGGTGGTGATCAGTTATTGCCGCACCCTGCGTATAGTGCAGCCTACGACAATCTTCCTTAATAGGGTTTTTACAAAGGAAAATACAACTTCTTCTCTCAGGCAAAGTTCTTCTCCCTTATTTCTTCAGGAATTCGGGCCACTGACCCCTCTTAAGGAAACAAATAGGTTTACATCATTAACGGTCATAGGAATGAAAAAAATAACGTGTAAGAGCATGCCAACTAATTCCATGCAAGTACAAAACATCACTCGTATTTAACACAACTAATTCCTCATACAACCATAATAAATTGCACCCTTTTTGTTGCAAATGGGATTTTGTAACACCCTGGTTCTAACCCTTATGAACTAGAATGTATTATGTAATTGTGACTTAGGATGGTGAGCCAGTAAGCTTGAAAAGGGGCCAGAGTGCCTAGGAAATTTAATACTTCATATACATTAATAAAATACACCGATGGCTGAAAGACGAACAAGGACAAAAGAGATAGGGGGATATGATTCCATGAGAGAGGGGGCTTAAGGGGATGAGTCTTTTTGTTATATTTTATTTACCCATAATTTATTTTATGGAGAAAAGGGGTTACATGAGCTTCTTGAGAGGAAGGTCAGGTGGTTCTTGTCTTCATGTAATTATTTAAACATCCCTTGGGGGTTGTTTTGGGGATTCTTTGGGTTTTGTTGGTTCTTCTTCTTCTTCCTTTCTCTTCACTCATTACTGTCTAATTTGTGTGCTCTTGGGATGAGCATGGAAATGAATGGTTGGAAGAGGAGAGACATTTCTAAATGGATATAATAAATTATTGATCATTCCAGGAGGGAATGGATGCATGTGTGCATGAGATTGATGGCATTTTGTAAAGAACTATTCACAACTGAGAATCCTTGGAGTTTCCAGTAGGGATATTTTCTTACCAGTAGCATTGGAGCCCTGGAAAGAAATGTGATAGCCTGAGGGATTGCATGACATAGAAAGGTGTTTGTTTAGTTGGGTTGTGTAGGATGAGGGAGGAAAAGAGTTGGCAATTTGGATTTGTTGTGTGGTTGGAAAACCTGAGAGCTAGTTAGCCAACTGTTACGTGTTTTAGATTTGGCCTAGGACCCATCCTTGTGGATTCATAGCCCCGACTCGGGGGTGACCTACTATTGAGATTAAAAGATCAACATTGTCTATGGTTGGGAGGAACGTCCTTGGTTTGCAGCGAGTTGGTGAATGCTTACTTGCAAAGACAAGTGCTCTCTGTGTTTTCTATATAATGTTTATTTTGTTGTGTATTTAATTATCTATGATATATGTATTCATAATGTGCCTATCTTTTGGTTATTTTTTGTGCATGGTGCGTTGTTTACTTATTTATGTTATAGCATGGATCTTGATTTATGCATGAGGGTATTTCATGCTTTAATTTGGATTGATATTAGTTCATAGGTGAGTTTATGCAGTAGAGTTTTCAGCCTATGGGTGGTTGGGTACGTTGTAGGTTAGTGTGGCCAGTCTATGGGTGGTTGGGTATGTTACAGATTGGTATCATAGCTACAGGTTGAAACACTGGGTCAGTATGGCCTGGATCTATTAGTCATGATATTATGGTTAAGATCAAGTGCACACCTTGAAATTGAAAAGATTAGGAGGAATGGCATTGCAAATATCATGTAGAAGCCAGAGCGTCAGAGATTCTTTGTAAAGGATCGTAAAGTCATGATAGTCCCTTCGAGTTTGAGAGAAATCACCACCATGGGATTAAGGGAATTATGGATCATTGGATTGGAAGGTAGGTGAATAAGGGTCATTCGATAAAGGTGAAACCAGAGTTTGGGAAATATTAAGTCCCATTCGTCAAATCTAGCTAGTCGATCGTCAATCGTCGATCAAAGCCAAGTGAGAAAGGAAAGACTTCAGAACTTCATCGCTTCGGTGATCATGGTAGGCAGGAAAATCCTGAACTACCGAAGTCTAGATTCGTGAAGCCCCGTAAGACATCCTATATGATGGGAGGCTCGAGAGGAATCTCCACTGTTGATCATGGTCGTCTGACGTTGACCACTTCGGGAGGTTTCACTCTGGGAGAATTGAACCCTTTAGAACTGCTACGACCTGGAGCCCCAGAGTGTCAAAGTCTTGGAATTACCGTCGACCATTAGATCGAGAGAAGGACTTAGAGAGTAATTCTAATCATCAGATCTTGCGATGGTGGAAGGTTAGCGAAGTTCAAACTTCAAAACTTCACCACTTCGACGATTTTTGGGTATGTTGCAGATCAAAGCCCCGAAGTGCCGAATTCACAAAAGTGTAAAGCCATGAATTTAGGTTGGTCGTCGTATCTGAAGCACAGATTTTGGATCATCCGTTTGGTTGATGATGTGGCTTATACCACATGGAAGGGGTGCCATGTGAGGATACGTGTCACTCGGATTTGGTACCTTTTAGACCTATATCTATTCATTTTTGAGTGACACATGGCACATGTGCCATGGGTCCACGTCACCCTAGGTGACATTATCATGTTGTGTCATCTCTGAGAGTTTATGACTCCGAGGATGTCCAAGATTTTGTCAATGAAAAGTGTTGAATACTGAATTTGTGAAGGCACACAGACCATTGATCTAAGATCCCTTTGGGACCTTTCTCGACCATTGGATCAAGCAGTAGGAGGAGAGGGTAAGTACTTTGGAGGTTGTCACTCCGGGGAAGTGGAAGACTCGGGAGTGGAAATATCCTGGATCTCGAAGCACTGAAATCCTAAACTAATCAAGTATTGTTTGTCCCAATGCTTGATGAAGTCCTAACCGTCTGATTAATCCATGGAAGAACAGGGTAAGTAATTTGGCAGTTTTCACTCTAGGGGAGTTGAACGACACGAGAACTAAATGTCTCGGAGCCCTGGAATGTTGAATTTATGAATTGGTTAAGAGTCGTCTATCCCAATGCTTGATTAAGTCATGACCATTGATCTCGTTGAAGCCTCCAGATGGGGGCGAGACCATCCATTCAATGGGATAAATCAAGTATCGACCTTCCGATTTTGCTAGTAGGAGTTATCAAAAGGTTCGACGAAGTGTAACTTTGGGAGAAATCAGAAGTTGGAAAATGAATAACATGCAAAGGAAGAATTATGGAGGACTGGGTCCCAACACCGGCCTCATGATAAGGTAAAAGGGGATGGAAGTGACCAAGCCCTCAGACATGGGGTTCTAACTAGCTTCTATGTAGAATAACACAGAGCGAGCCACTAAAGAGTTATTAAGCCTACGATTTTGAGCTGTGGTCATATGGAACATGGTTTGAAAAAAGCGTCTGGGCATAAATCAAATTTTGTATAAGCTAAGGGGGTTGAAAGTGTTTTTTTTTTTTTTTTTTTAAGGAATCCCTAACTTTTAGGATAGATATCCTATTGAGGCAAGAGTACAGTTTTTGGAAAGATTATTCAAAGGAGAATGACCTGGAATTATTATAATTTGGATAACTTTGATATTTTTTCTTCACGAATTGAGCAAAAAAAGTACCTGTAGCATTAATTGACACATTTTTTTATGATATGTATAATTCTAACAAAATGATTTCCTGCAGATTTGGCAGGATTAGAGATTAATTGGATCAATTCCAGTCTAGGATTGGATATCATAGTCATGAAATCATGAAATATCTTATAGAAGTTGGTTGAGGCAGTAAAGAACTCCAAAATAGTGGAACAAAAGTATAATTCAACAACCACAAAATCTAAATAAATTGTAGGTACAACCAAGGCGTAAAGAACTCCAAAATAGTGGAACAAAAGTATAATTCAACAACCATAAAATCTGAATAAATTGTAGGTACAACCAAGGCAAGAATCCTCATATAGGATATGAAGCTAATAGGTTAAAAATGTCATTGATGGGAATGGAAAGGAAAAGTATTTCTTCCTATCCTAGAATGAAGAGAGGTGTAGACAATATCAAAGCTTAAGTGTGAAATAAATCCACTTCTGATATCAGAGTTCACAGTGGAAGTAGGATGCCAATGCAGAGAAATTGGAGACCGAAAAAATGAATGCTCTCTCACTTGAAAAGTGATACTGAATGAAAATGGACTTCCATTGGGAATGGTATTAAGTGTGAAAGGTATGGTTCCATAGGGAAATGTTAATGAAGTAACCTAATTTAAAACTAGGATTAATAGTATTTGATTCAAGAATGTTGTGGTAGTAGAGTGATGGAATGTTTTGAGCTACTTCATTCCAGGGTGTTGGAATGTCTCCTAAAGGTAAAGTTGGATATGACTACCCAAAAGGAGTTGTTGCAATTTGAATACATTGTTTGGATTGCAAAATGGAAAAGTGGAACTTGGCTAGAAACTATTCAGACCAGGGAACAATAGTGCAAATGAGAAGAATGGGAGCACACAAGGCAACAAGGATCTGAAGGCGTTCAAGGAAAACCAATTACAACATAAATAGATAAATAAATAAGTGAATTGAAACATAAATCCACTAGAGTTCATGAGGCATATAATGAAGTTAAAATGCATATGCATTAGTAGGCATGGTGATAGTGAATGCTTGGTGCATATGGATGTGTAATTGTGCATATACACATGCTTGGATATGCATACACCATGCTTGTGAACTTAGAATAGTTTATTATTATGAAATAATGATATTATGTAAATTGAGTATGACTAATGAGGGATTATGTATTCAAGAAAAATGATATAGTATGTTAAAGATGTGGATGTTGTTGTTGTTGATTATGATTTCCATCTATGTGAAGACCCATGAGGGTGGTATAAACGTTGATCAAAATGACGAAGGAGGAAGTCTATGAGCCTCTACAAATATCATTTGATGAGATAACAACAAGTAGGTTGATAACAACCATGCATGTATGCATTTAGTTTCTTTTGATGCATACATGTTGAAGGGGATTGAGGTAATAATTCCCTCAGTTAATTTTTTCAATATTTAAATTGATATGTAATGGCCAAAGGCCTAGAGTATGTAAATGCTTTGGATACTAGAATGCATTTAGATAAAATATTAGTTGCATATTATGTTATGATTGGTTATGGGATCATAACCAAGTTAATTCAGGAGACATACTCCTTCTATAACAATGAATATCCATAGATATAGTCACGTGTTAGAACATAATATGGTTGGATATAGAAGGGCTATAGCGCTATGTGAGTGCTCAATGGTATCTACTATATATATGATGTTTGGACTAAAACCTATTTTCCGACAATGAAGAACACTTAAAAATTATATTCTTGGTGTTGTGTTTGGGTTGAAAAGCAGGGTATCCAAATAGTCAAGAAAGCAGTAGGAAGTGTGTGGATGATGTGTTGAGGCATTGGCCAGACCTTCCAACTCATCGTGGTGGAATGCATGACATGGTTATGTGATATTATGTAGCCAATGCATGGATGCATTGTGTAATTGTGACCATGGGTATTGGCACATTGATTGTTATTTTATTTAGTAATTAATTTTTGCATTACTAAAAGCATGTGGTGCCGAAAATACATAATGATGGATAGTTGCATTATATTTAATATGAATACTATCTGAAGGTGATTGGATTGTTGTTTGTTACAACTCCAAGATCAGTTTTTTGAACTATTAAAAATGTTACAAGTGGTATTCCAAGAATTATTGAATGCATTTTGGTGAATGCATGTATATAGTATATAAAATAGAAATGATTATGATAATAGCTGAAATGATGTGAGAATTTCTAACTCATGAAGTTGAAAACACTCTAGGAATTGTTATATATTACAACAAGAAAGTTGCAGGTTAAAGTAGCTACATAATGATAAATTACAGAAAATATGTGTTGGGGGGGACAGAGTAATAAAAGTATTTCTGGATAAAAAAAAAGAAGAGATGGGATAATAATACATGTGTATGTAATGATGGGTTCATTCCATTCAATATTTGAATTCCATTTAGTTTCAAGAATTGATGGAAGTAATTGAATTGTAGTAGCAAACAATTCTCAGATCACTTGTTTCCATGAATGAATATATATATAGCTTTTACATGAGATATTGGCAATTTGTTTGGTTGAAGAATGTTGAAATTGCAGAAAGAAAGGGTCTTGGATATGAAAGTGTTGTAAGACCATAAATAAGACCAATGCCTATTGTTGCAAGAGCCAAATTATTATGAGCAGAAGCTCGTGTCTAGAAATTTTATTTTTCCTATATAAAACAGTTTTGGGAATTATAATTTAATAATTACTAACATATTATTTTCTCTGAATGTAAATTGAAGAAATTGCAGGTAGGATAGTCTTGGATATGGAAGGGATGTAAAGCCATATGGAATACTGATATCTACAGCTGTATAAGCCAAACATTTTGAGCAGAAAATCCATGCATGGAAATTTTATTTTCCTGTATAAAATCAATTTCAGAAATTATAATTACAAATTGCTATGTTATGCTAAAAATGTGTGTGGTCGAATGAAAGGTTGAGTAAATTGTAGGAAGAATGGTCTTGGATATGGAAGGGATGTAATCCCATAAGGATGACTAATATCTACAACTGCAGAGCCAAACATTATGAGCAAAAAGCTCATGCTTGGGAAAATTTTGTTTTCCTATATAAAACAAATTTGACATTTATGATTGAAAATTGTTATAGCGATATCTCATGATGACTGTATGTGTATAATATATATGATATGTTGGATATGCAAGATGGAAAGCATGGAAAATACTATTGTTTTGACATTAGAACCCTGTGGTAAGCCATGATCTCCCTAGAATATGTTGTGTTGTGGTAATGCAAGCCATAGAGTCGCCTGGGCTGTAAGACTTGATAAAGTCTCTAGAAATCTTCTTGTGCAAGAAATAATTTTCCAAGCAAGATGGATCGCCTGAGGGACTATATAGCAAAGAAGGTAATTCCTAAGCCTAGGCCTGGAAGGTGAATGACCATAAGGAAGAGGAGACTTTGATAGCTCTTGTAAACTATTGATTGGGATCATGCACACAATGGGTATGTCAAGGGAAAACAATGAGCCAAGTTAACAAGATATCCATATGGATGCAGCTCCATGAACCGCACAGATAAGTATTGTACTGGCTTATGAAAAATTTACTCTTAAATTATGAGCAAAAATAAAGACTTTATGCACAAAATTGTGAATTGATATGCTTGTTTATTCAAAATGTTGTAGGAAAACGATGAATGTTGAGGATCTAGAAAAGTACCAGACTACGAGGGAAAATAAGAAGGTAATGATAGAGCAGTTGAATGACAAAGGCATGGAAGGAAGAAAGTCCAATGGACTTGTTGCAGTTGGAGTCCTAGAAACTGCAACTCTGAAACTTCCTGGTCGAGTGCACCGGAGCCCTAGAGAGAAGTGGAACAACCTGAGGTATTGCATGGCAGAGAAAGGGGTTCATTTATTTGGGTTGTGCAGGGATGAGAGGGAAGGAGACCTTGCTGGTTGGAACTGCTACCATAAATACAAATTTGGAAGACCATTATACATGTTTTGGGTCAAAATGTCTATGTATACATGTTTAATTTTAGGCCAAAGTGCCTATGTATATAAGAATTGGTTGGATTGTTTGTGTGGATTAAGGCTAATTATCCTAGATTTGTAATGTTAATAACATTGGAATGGTGTTGTGCACTGAGGACAATGCCAAAATAAGGGGAGGGGGATGTAACACCCCGATTCTAACCCTTATGAACTAGAATGTATTATGTAATTGTGACTTAGGTTGGTGAGCTAGTAAAGTTGAAAAAGGGCTAGAGTGCCTAGGAAATGCAATACTTCATATACATTAATAAAATACATTGTTGGTTGCAAGACATACAAGGAGAAAAGAGATAGGGGGTTATGATTCCACGAGAGATGGGGCTTAAGGTGATGGGTCTTTTTGTTATATTTTATTTACCCATAATTGATTTTATGGGGAAAATAGGTTACATGAGCTTCTTTGGAGGAAGGCCATGTGGTTCTTGTAATTATTTAAACATCCCTTGGAGTTTTTTTTGGGTTTTCTTCTGGTTTTGTTGGTTCTTATTCTTCTTCCTTTCTCTTCACTCATTACTAGCTAATTCGTGTGCTCTTGGGATGAGCATGGAAACAAATGGCTGGAAGAGGAGAGACATTTCTAAATGGATGTAATAAATTACTGATCATTCCATGAGGGAATGGATGCATGTGTGCATGAGATTGATGATAGTTCGGAAAGAACCGTCCACAACTGAGAATCCTTAGAGTTTCCAGTAGGGATATTTCCTTACCAGTAGAACTGGAGCCCTAGAGAGAAATGGGACAACCTGAGTGACTGGATGGCAGAGAAAGGCATTCATTTATTTGGGTTGTGTAGGATGAGGGGGAAAGAGAGATGGAAATTTAGATTTGTTGTGTGGTTGGGAAACCTGAGAGCTAGTTATCCAATTGTTGCGTGTTTTAGATTTGGCCTAGGACCCATCCTTGTGGATTCATGGTCCTGGCTCGGGGGTGACCTACTGTTGAGAGTAAAAGGACAACAATTTCTATGGTTGGGAGGAACGTCCTTGCTCTGCAGCTAGTTGGTGAATGTTTACTTGAAAAGACAAGTGCTCATTGTGTTTTCTGTATAATGTTTATTCTGTTGTGTATTTAATTATCTTTGAGATATGTATTCATGATGTGCTTGTCTGCTGGTTATTTTTTGTGCATGGTACGTTGTTTACTTATTTATGATGTAGCATGGATCTTGATTTATGCATGAGGGTATTTCATTCTTAACTTCGAATTGAGATCAGTTCATAGGCGAGTTTCTACAGTAGCGTGGCCAACCTATGGGTGGTTGGGTACATTGCAGGTTAACGTGGGCAACCTGTGGGTGGATAGGTACGTTACAGATCTTTGGATACATATCTTATGTTTGTAATTTTAACAACTTGATGGGTCATATTTATTCCCTTTACCTTCATTGTAATGTTGCACCATGATGAGATGAGATGGTCCCTCAACGTGTCTTCACCAACCTTCCAACCTTTGAGTTATTCAATCAATTAATACTATTTGATTTCTTCATTTATCCTTGACATTTTTGTCCATGGGAAGAAATGACAACTGAAATATGGCATGGTTTGGATACTCCATATTTATTTTCTTACCAAATGTTGTCCACTCCCATCTTTATAACTAAAGATGATGCTCCAAATCATAAGAGTGTTCCAAATTCAATGCTCTTGCCCATAATAAGATATGTGTCTTCAATAATGACATGAATTCCATGCTTTGCTTGATCAAAAACAAACCTACAAAGTAATGATTGGAGAATGGTTTCTATATTTTTATCAAAAGATTATCGAGATGATAAAAATATACTCTAAATCCAAGCTTGTTTGTCCTCAAGGAAAGGTTAAGCTAGGAACTAAGCATGTGTTGACTTAACCTATTATTTCACACCTCTTCAAAGAACAAAAGTAGTGTTTCCTATCCTTATTTCATCCATACATCAAATTAAAGAAATTATAATTTATATATTGTCTCTTAATCAACCCAATACAAGTGCTAAAATAAGTACACAACAACGCCTTTTTACAAATGTTACCTCATGCTAAATTGGGCACAAAGACAACCTATTTTCTAAAACTAGAAGCACATATTCCTAAATATATCCCCCTAGATATATTTAGGGACACCTTCTTCATTTGAGCCTTGATGGTATATTTGGACCTAGTTCTTAAAGTATTTGGGTTATCATTAAGAGATATGATGCTATAAGACATGTTGTATAGTGAAAGAATGGCTAGTAGATTAGCACAGGGTGAGATTTTGGTTTCAACACTTAGTATATGTTCCTTTTAAGAATCCAAACATTTTATAATCAAAGTAGATAACCTTATCAGGTACAAGAGTTTACGAGGATTTTAGACTTTGTGTTTTATAAGATTTTGTTACGAGGAAAATCTCTCTATGGCTAGGGTGAAACACAATGGATGGAAATGACTGCAGAAATCAACTCTATCCCAACAACATGTTATATAAACCAACGTGTAAGGGAGATAAGAAAAGGGCCTACCTCGTCCAGATGTTTGATGATGTCCATCGTTGAGCACTTTGACCCAAAGATATATACCTACAACAAGTTCTCAACAAACAAGCAAAAATAAGCATATGGTGGCAATATAAAAGGTTATCACATTAGATAGCATAATCCATCAATATACATAACAAATATGCCCATGGATAATAACTCATATATTTTCAAGATATCAATTGGATGGGAAAGGAGTATTTCTATTAATAAATGATCAACAGAAGTGAAAATATTACAGACTTCCGTGTCGACACGGTTCGAAACTGAGAAACCAAGTTCCTTCCACTTGGGCCTCCACCACTTCAATCCTCCACCAAAGGCAAGCTCATAGAAGGGAGACAATGAGGTTCTCCATCAATAAGGGAAGAGTTTCGGGGATGAACACTGTGTTCAAACTTAAAGGAAAAAGGGATGCAAACTCAATATGAAGTAAATAATTTCTCCAGAGTAATTTTTCTCTCAAAGTTGAATTCTTTCTCTTTTTCCATAGCTTGAAATTGGCCCATTTATAGCCTTCAAAATGGAACTGAAGGGCCGAATCAGAGCGTTTCTAGTATATGGAAGGCCAAGGATCAGAGATCTCCTATCGTGACATGGAAACCTGACATTTAATTTTCATTTTATGGCACAAATACTGATGTACACGGGCTATAGTGGAGCAGCCTGCGTATACGCTTTCTGTATATTGTGCAAGATGCGTACAAGTGGAATTTTTTTTATTTTTGTCTCTGTATTTTATCAATAGGGAAGATAGGTCTGCATAGGGAAATAGAATAAGGCCCTCTCTGCAAGATTGCATAGGGTGAGGCAAATCTTGCTCTAACAGATTTCATAAGTTCCCTTATGAACTAAACACTCATATTCAATTTGGTTTTATTTATTTTTCATATCCAAATGTCCAAAGAATAACGAGATATTAATTTTTCTATATTGTTTAACATCCCTCACAGACCTAACCTTGAGGGATGTTAATATAACAAGTTTTCAGGTTCATTAGAAACATCACTACAATGACATTAGAAACATAGACTCTCATAGATAGACTTGGACTTATAAATGATTCTATATGGAATTAAATGTATAGACAATGTTTCCCTAGCATAGATCGAACTTATTGGAACATATTGGATCATAGTATCAGATCATGAAATATCTACCTTGATAGAAAGTGATCCATCTGGTTAGTATAGTAGCATATCACCAAGACTGGGAAGGGTTATATCTTAGCAAGGTAGAGCACCCCGTTTACACGTGCACCAATGGTTTTCAAGTACATGGACCAATCAAAGTCTACCATGTGACAATGGTAATGTCAAAAAAAGAGGATCGAAGCAACATGTGGCTATTACCCCATGGGCCATGATCTAACAAGTGGCATCCATACATATGTGGCAAAGGGAACATAACTATATTTTTGTCAATAATTGCTCTAAGTCCTTCCATTTTTGGAATTCAAATTAAGCTTTAGTCAATCCCAGTAATATTTTGGGTTCCCTGAACTAGGGAGATATTCCTTTGTTATATGTTTACTAAGTTACACAAAACTTTCCTTGAGATCAACCCTTTCTCCAAATTTACTTTATAATGTTTTTGACTCTATAATTCTAGGATAATTGGGATCCTTATGCTTTCACTATTGCATAACTTAGTCCACAAACCCAACAGTAGTTCAAAACTTCTCACTATAGTATTTTTCATACAACAAGCAAGTCAAGTGGACTAAGGGACTCTTGCAAGTAATTACACAAACTACGAAATCCACTCAGAGGAATGGGATCTTACCACATGGAACACATTCAAGAGAGAAATTAATGTTGAATAAGTGAAGATAGAATCATAAGAACACATGACAAATCTAGAAAACTTCCACCCAAGATTGATGAAGTTGGCATTGTTTACCTACTGGGTGTATGGACCAATCATGATTTTCCATATGGGATGTATGACATCAACAATAGAGAATGATAATATAGGTAGTAAGTCCAAAATATTCCACATGGTACTATGGCACTAAAGAGTTCTTTTTTCATAATTTTTTATAATATTTTGGTCCCTTGAATACCAAATAAAGGTTCATTGAGCTTTATAAAGGTTTCAAGTTGACAAGACTAGGGATCGGATTTTCTTTTTTTCTTTGTGAAGACTTACAAGCAGATGCACCCTATTACTTAGAACTTATAGAAGTATTGGTTAGTAGAGAAAAGACAATTTATTCTTGGAAGGTATGCATGCTTTCTCTCATGTTTCTCATTGTATCTTTTACTATGTGCACATCTTAGTTGTTTCCCAAGAAGGGTAGTGGAGGTCATCTACAATAATGAAGATGGTACTCCTTTTGTTTTTTTGATCTCTTCATGATTCATCATATATGCATTTGAAGCTAGACATAGCCTCTTCTTTGTGATATATACTTCACTGCCCTAATGATTGACGATTCATTATTGGCTATAACATTAAGAGTTCTATGGTAATTCCAGTCTTCGTTGGCTGCATTTTGTTAGCACATGGGAGTCACACTCTGATTGCTAGGAGTGTAAGCCTAGTACCCATCAAAGTTCAAAATATAGATTTATAAAGCGATGGAAAATGAATGAGGAAAACTCGAAAGGTGATGTCACTCACAATTTTACTCTATTCAATACATAGAAGGAAATGGGGTTTTGAATAACTTCAGTCCAAGTTTAGATATCAAAATGAGTAGATGGAAGACTTAAATAAGAGTGAATCATGCCTATCATCTACACCAGGTAGTGACACACATGTGAGAATGAAACTATTAAAACAAGAACCTCATATAATCAAAGAAATAGAAATTCTGATAAGTTTGCAAATTTATCACAATTGATCATCAATTGAAATAAACCACAAGCTAGTCTACTAAAACATTCAATAGACTGCAACCATAATCAGAGCATAAATAAAATGAAATAAATATACAAATCTATTATCCAAAAAATATCCCAAACCTTGATACATACAACTAGAGAAAAACATTGTTGTCTAACAATCCACAGTATGAGCCTCTGTACATTCATTTGAACCCTACAATTGAGTTAAAATGTCTATTTTATATTCTAGGTTATCATTGACAAATTTACCATTAGAATAACCACTCATGCATAGGATTCCTATGCCTAAAGGTGGCGTGACTACATCCGTTCAAAAAAAAATAATAGAATTATAAAATCTAGGCTAATGTTGGCAATGCCCTTAACATCTTTATCATGGCTGATGAAGTGTCCCTTTTGAGCGCATATTCCTTTGGAAGGTGGCCTAATATATCACAAATAACCCTTTAGACAACTAGAATGCATCCATCTAACCACCTGGCCTCTATTCATTCCTTTAAAATTCCAAAACACGAGTTCACAGCGCAGTTCACAACGCCTGTCTACTCTGACTGTCCATAGATTTCTGGAAATATCCTTTAACTGTTGAATCTATACCATGTGCTATGTTTTCATCTGGACACTTCAGTTTCTTTTTGGATTGTTCTGGAAGCTAATGAAAGGTTTGGAGAGGATGTCATGAACTCTCTGTTGATATAATTCTTCAAAATATTTGTAATACATACAGTCAAACTCAATAAAAACCAGTATACTTTCTCTCAGTAGTTGAACATCATATAGTTTATTTGAAACTGAAATGATACTCTGAAAACATCTTTATTTAAAGTTATAACATGTCCTCTTTTATTGGGTAGGAAAGCATTTAAGAAACTAGCTGGATATGAACAATCCACCACAACAAGGTTATCATAACATGAGTTAGCCAGTCTTCAACTTTTAATGAATATTATTTCTGTGCACCTAAGAATCTTGTCGAATTCTATTCATCTCGGATTGTAATAGATATTTTTCTGCTTTAAATATATGCAATATATGAAACCACCCAATGTATGGTATAAGAGCATAGAAAAAACTAATGATCAGACTTGCCAAATCAAAGTGCTAAAATGTTATTGAGGCAACATAACATGAACCTTTAATGTTGACACTGTCCAACATTTCAGAATCTGGACTCTACATTTGGATTGGTCAAGAGAATTTCTAGCTTCTAGACTCAGTCTTTATGGCTCCTTTTGGGATGGAGGCCTCCATGTGAGGCTCCAAGAACTTAGCAGTTTCAATGGCCTTATTCATGGGATATGGAGCCATCTGTGCAACCAACATCTGTAACACTGCCAAAATCTACCACTTATTCAAGAAAAATGATAAACCTGTTGCAAACAAACCTCATACTATAAGTCTGATCACACTATGCAAACTGAAGAAAAGAAAATTCTTGGGAAGTGAGCTTATTACCTACGCTACCCTACTCTAACTAGATCTTCAATTTTCTCAAGTAAATGCAAATTTCCACAACAACCATTCAAGTAACTTCATGACCGAAAGAATCCCATCTCTACCACAGATTAATAGATAAGAACATAAATATAACAACAAAGATCAAAAAAATCTTCAGAAAATAATACGCACCCACAAAGACCGGTGAAATAATGAAATCTAAAATCTTCAGAGAATCTGAAAGATATGACTCCAATAAAATTGCTACTGGATCCTCAAAACCAAGATCAAAAACATGTTGAATCAGAAAAGATAATTGCCTATGCATACATTCCCCTTTGCCTGAAAATATATGGCCTTCATGTTCTTTCGTGAGTATCTCTTGATCATCAAGAATGACAGTTTCCTCTTCATAAAAATGGTCATATGATAATTGTATAGAAACATTTAAAGCATCTTGATTATGATCAACTAAGAATATATAGTTATCTATACAATCATTCTTTAATGCATGCTCAAAATGATTTGAAAAATGAACACTAGTATGATCTATATCCTAATCCATAGAAAAATATGAAAAAACTGTCAAATGATGTCCCAAATCTGAATTATACTCACAATATTCTTGTTGTTCCAAATCTAAATTATACTCACTTTCTTCTTGTTGTTCCTGTGCATGTAAATTTTCAATGTAAGCCTGATCTCAAATCCTTTTGAAAGCTCGAATTTTCTCCTCGACTTCCTCTGCATCTTCAAACAACCGTCTTAATGATGAGTATTTCCTTTCTCTCGGGATAAGGAAAAGATATGAATGTTGAGCTACTACATAGTATACCATGGAAACAATCTCGGAAGGCCAGATCTCCAATGGCATGCTATGATAAAAATTGTAAAATCTCTTGTTGAAGACAACCAAAGCTTCTTCCTCCCCTCTCCTCAAAACATTAAAACCAACCAGGTATTGATTCAAAGGACTTATTATCACCCCAATACTTTAAAAATGAATTACATAACTCAATCCAAGAACCAATAGAATCAGCTTCCAAACCCTTAAACCACAAAGCATCTTCCCCAAACAAGGATTTGGAAAAAAACCTCATGGTAACATATTCATGTACTATCTCAAACTTATCAACAAATTTCTGAAAGGATCCCAAATGCCTCTTAGTAGTAATATGACCATCTATAGAAAAACGAGGAAGATACTCAAATAAACTAAGAGGGTAAGGATGAAGATGAGATGGTAGTCTTAAAGGTCTAAACATTTTCTCTCTGATTCTAGTTTGGACAACAATGGGCTGAAAATGAGGTTTAACAAGTTGATTGCAAGGCTCAACAATGATAGTAGTAGGCGATAAGATCTGAGAAGATAATGAATCAATTTCATTATCCTCGTGATTACAAGGTTGGGCATGTTCAGAAAGGATTGAGATATAAACCTCGTTCTTCTCAATAGGATGAGGTGAGGATACATGATCAACATCTACAACACGTGTAGAATCGATACCTTCTTCTTCCAAAGAGGGATATACAAATGAATGCTTATGGTAATCCGAATAGACAAAACAAAGGATAGTTCATTTTATATGTAAAGGGAAGCACAAGAATGATCTGATAAAGAAGAACAAAAGTTCATGGAGAAAACTAATGAATTGATACCTGGTTCTTACCTTCTGTCTTTTCATCTTTCTGTCAACAGGATCCTTCCTCCAGTGGAGTCTTGATTGTGGAGATGCCAAGTAGATGATTACAGTCAATTTATATGCCCCTCTCTTGTCTACCATCAAGAGTTGGATCTATGCCATTCTCCTAGGGAAGCTTGCTTTACACTTCAGTCCCTAGGAATGGCACCAAAAATGTTAGCACATCGGAGTCACACTCTCACTACAAGGAGTGTAAGTATAGTATCCATCAAATTTCAAAATACAGATTTATAAAGTTATGGAAAATGAATGAGGAAAACTCGAAAGGTGATGTCACACACATTTTTACTCTATGCAATACATACAAGCAAATGGGGTTTTTAATAACTTCAATCCAAGTTTAGATATCAAAATGAGCAGATGGAATACTTAAAGAAGAGTGAATCATGCCTATCATCTACAACAGGTAGTGACACACATGTGAGAATGAAACTATGAAAAAAAGAACCTCATATAATCAAAGAAATAGAAATTCTGATAAGTTTGCAACTTTATCACAATTGATCATCAACTGAAATAAACAACAAGACAGTCTACTAAAACCTGCAATAGAATGCAACGAGAATCAGAGCATAAATGAGATGAAATAAATATATAATTCTATTATCAAAAAAATATCCCAAGTATTGATACATACAACCAGAGAAAAACATTGTTGTCTAACAATCTATAGTGTGAGCCTCTGTACATTCATTCAAACCCTGCAACTGAGTTATAATGTTTGTTTTATAGTCTAGGTTGTCATTGACATATTTACCATTTGAATAACCACTCATGCATAGGATTCCTATGCCTAAAGGTAGCGTGACTACAATTGTTCAACATAAAACAATAGAATGCTAAAATCTAGGCTAATGTTGGCAACGTCCTTAACATCTTTATCATGGCTGATGAAGTGTCCCTTTTGAGCGCATATTCCTTTGGAAGGTGGCCTAACAGATCACAACTGACCCTTTAGAAAACTATCATGAATCCATATAACCACTTGGCAGCTGTTCATTCCTTCAAAATTCCAAAACATGAGTTCGCAACGCAGTTCACAGTGCCTGTTTTCTCTGACTGTCCATAGATTTCTGGAAATCTCCTTTAACTGTTGATTGTCTACCATGTGCTATGTTTTCATATTGACACTTCAGTTTCTTTTTGGAGTGTTTTGGAAGCTAATGAAAGGTTAGAGAGTATGCCATGAACTCTATGTTGGTATAATTCTTCAAAATCTTTGTAATATATACAAGCAAACTCAATCAAAACCAGTATACTTGCTCTCAGCAGCTGAACATCATCTAATTTATTTGAAACTAAAATGATGCTCTGAAAACCTCTTTATTTAAATTTATATCAAGTCCTCTTTTATTGGGTAGGCAAGCATTTAAGAAACTAGCTAGATAAGCTAGGAAAGGTTAAACCACAAAGCATCTTCCCCAAACAAGGATTTGGAAAAAAACCTCATGGTAACATATTCATGAACTATCTCAAACTTATCAACAAATTTTTGAAAGGATCCCAAATGCCTCTCAGTAGCAATATGGCCAACTATAGAAAAAAAAGGAAGATACTCAAATAAACTAAGAGGGTAAGGATGAAGATGAGATGGTAGTCTTAAAGGTCTAAACATTTTCTCTCTGATTCTAGTTTGGACAACAATGGGCTGAAAATGAGGTTTAACAAGTTGATTGCAAGGCTCAACAATGATAGTAGTAGGTGATAAGATCTGAGAAGATAATGAATCAATTTCATTACCCTCGTGATTACAAGGTTGGGCATGTTCAGAAAGGATTGAGATATAAACCTCGTTCTTCTCAATAGGATGAGGTGAGGATACATGATCAACATCTACAACATGTGTAGAATCAATACCTTCTTCTTCCAAAGAGGGATATACAAATGAATGCTTATGGTCATCCGAATAGAAAAAACAAAGGATAGTTCATTTTATATGTAAAGGGAAGCACAAGAATGAGCTGATAAAGAAGAACAAAAGTTCATGGAGAAAACTAATGAATTGATACCTAGTTCTTACCTTTCGTCTTTTCATCTTTCTGTCAGCAAGATCCTTCCTCCAGTGGAGTCTTGACTGTGGAGACGCTAGGTAGATGATTACAGTCAATTTATATTCCCCTCTCTTGTCTACCATTAAGAGTTGGATCTATGCCATTTTACTAGGGAAGCTTGCTTCACACTTCAGTCCTCGGGAATGGCACCAAAAATGTTAGCACATCGGAGTCACACTCTCACTGCAAGGAGTGTAAGTCTAGTACCCATCAAATTTCAAAATAAAGATTTATAAAGTTATGGAAAATGAATGAGGAAAACTCGAAAGGTGATGTCACACACATTTTTACTCTATGCAATACATACAAGCAGATGTGGTTTTTAATAACTTCAGTCCAAGTTTAGATATCAAAATGAGAAGATGGAATACTTAAAGAAGAGTGAATCATTCCTATCATCTACAATAGGTGGTGACACACATGTGAGAATGAAACTCTGAAAACAAGAACCTCGTATAATCAAAGAAATAGAAATTATGATAAGTTTGCAACTTTATCACAATTGATCATCAACTGAAATAAACAACAAGACAGTCTACTAAAACCTGCAATAGAATGCAACCAGAATCAGAGCATAAATGAGATGAAATAAATATATAATTCTATTATCAAAAAAATATCCCAAGTATTGATACATACAACCAAAGAAAAACATTGTTGTCTAACAATCTATAGTATGAGCCTCTGTACATTCATTCGAACCCTGCAACTGAGTTACAATGTCTATTTTATAGTCTAGGTTGTCATTGACATCTTTACCATTTGAATAACCACTCATGCATAGGATTCCTATGCCTAAAGGTGGCATGACTACAGTTGTTCAACATAAATTAATAGAATGCTAAAATCTAGGCTAATGTTGGCAACGTCCTTAACATCTTTATCATTGTTGATGAAGTGTCCCTTTTGAGCACATATTCCTTTGGAAGGTGGCCTAACAGATCACAACTGACCCTTTAGAAAACTAGCATGCATCCATCTAACCACTTGGCAGTTGTTCATTCCTTCAAAATTCCAAAACACGAGTTCGCAACGCAGTTCACAGTCCCTGTTTGCTCTGACTGTCCATAGATTTCTAAAAATCTCCTTTAACTGTTGACTGTCTACCATGTGCTCTGTTTTCATATTGACACTTCAGTTTCTTTTTGGAGTGTTTTGGAAGCTAATGAAAGGTTAGAGAGGATTTCATGAACTCTCTGTTGGTATAATTCTTCAAAATCTTTGTAATATATACAGTCAAACTCAATAAAAACCAATATACTTGCTCTCAGTAGCTAAACATCATCTAGTTTCTTTGAAACTAAAATGATGCTATGAAAACCTCTTTATTTAAATTTATATCAAGTCCTCTTTTATTGGGTAGGCAAGCATTTAAGTAACTAGATGGATATGAACAATCCACCACAACAAGGTTATCATAACCTGAGTTATCCACTCTTCAACTTGTTGACGGGCGAAATTGACTGTCCGCCAAATGGGAGAGTGGAACCGGTCCGGGGTTGTCTAATAACCCAAGCCGTTTGGAATGAACCACCCTCACGGGTTTAGCGGCTCCATTAGCTGATCTAAGGTCCTAGGAAAACCAAAGAGAAAACTAATCTAAACTAACTAATCTAACTAAAACAAATAAAACAAACTAAAACTAAATAAAACAAGCTAACTAAACTAACTAACAATAAATAAAACAAACTATTACTAACACTAAAACAAACTAATACACTAATCTAATTAAAATTAACTACTAAAACAAACTAACTAATCTGTTATCTATAAATTACTAACTAATATATGAAACAAAACTTATCTACAAAATATACAATATTCACAAAATACAGATTTGAATAAAACCTGCAAAACTCATTAGCTATCTGCCCTAAGAAAGAGGAAGGTATTTTTTTTTATTTTTTTTTTTATAACTTTGTAAACAAGAAATGAAACTTACTGAAATTAAACAATCTAATATACTAACTCTACATATA